>SKFP01153958.1:0-11442 GCA_005815305.1 Pandalus platyceros | reverse complement strand
TTCAACAAAGTGTCTCATACATGGGATAAAGATAAGATATGAATGTATGCATATACTGTACTATGAATTAATATAAAATACAAATATAACAAAATATCAATAACATTATATGGAATATTAGCTGGCATTCTTTACCTCCATTATCATATCCATTTGTAATGTATAATGGAGCTAGAAGACGGTAATGACTGAAGAATTTGGATAACATGAACGACACTTCTATTGACAATTGTTTGCCTAGCTTCATCAGCTGCAATAGTGACCATTTTGCATCCCTAAATGTCCTGGTTATCACAACAGACTTTTTGAGGGCTTACTACCGTGATCGCCTGCCTGTAGCAGGTAAATACCCGCTTCCTCATACTGATTGCAAGTTGCAAGAATTCAGATTTGATTTAGGCTAAGTCATCAGCAAGGAGATTCCATTTAGTGTGGAACATTTGCGAGAAATGGCCCTCTTGTCTTGATTGTATTGAGCTAGATGGAAATAGAATGAGATGATCCTACTATTAATGGGACCAGGGAATCGACAAGGGATCGTATGCATGATTCATTCTAATTGTATTGATATAAGCTTATTCATTATAGGATCATCGTTATAAAAAGATGCTATATATCCCCATATTCGAAGGGCCACCTCTCATCTGTCCTTAGAACAATGATGGATGTCATTGTATTACAGTAATGACACATATATACGACCACATTCAAAAATTGTGTTATTGAACTAACAATAAAACTCATTCTCAAACATTTGAAAAGGGTGTAGAGTCGGCAAATTACAAAATGTTATTATTTCATTGATAAGATTACTAATCACATATATTATTTCTACGCGTGAGACATATAGAAGAAATTAAATATATATATTTTGTCCCACTAGTCTGAATATTTTATAGGTCGTGAAGCTATTGATGTCATCATGCTGAAGCCATGTGATTGGCTACGGTAGATTTAGTTGCGCTTCAATATCACTGGGAATGTCTGAGGTAATTATGTTAAGCCTAAATAACATTTCATATTCGGGAATTTACATTATATTTAACGGCTTCATGAGGTGAATATATAACACTAGCACCCGTTGAAATTTGGATATGTTTGAGTCGATACGGGGGGGGGGGGGGTCACCCCCCCCCCAACCCCCCCCCCCCCCTAGTACAGGTCAGGAGCAGGTACAAAATAGGTAAGGCAGGCAGAGAAAGGGATTAAATAGCCATAAAAAGACAAAAGTGACCATATAAAGGCAAAATTAAAAGATGCGCCGAATTGATATTAGACCTTGCAAACTATAATGCACAGCAATAGATTCCTTGTGATAAGTTGCATGTATGGACCAATATTGGTGAAGATCGAGCAAGCGGTTTGGCCGCCTATCCCCTACAGACGTCCAGTCAAAAAAATACCTACAACTTTTTTTCCTTTGTCGAAATTATAAAATTTCCAAGAACGTCTTCATTTAGATATTCTATTTTACATCTAATCTGAAAGTTTCATTGATATTAGCCCCCCATCCCCCCGGTATCCCCCAACCCCATTCGGGAATCCCAACCCCTCTATTATTTGCGGTCAGTCCCAAAGTGTGTCTGTAGTGATTCTGGTGAAGATCGAGTTAGCGGTTCTTAAAACAACTTTTGAATTGACTCCTTCAATATGCAATTGTAAACATTAATATAACTTGATAGAGATGAATAAATATTCCTTGAAGAAGAAGTCCGTCCCCGTCGTCTGCTAACCTTACTTCCTGTTTGGTGTGATAACTGTCAAACTTATGGCTTCAATTGAGGCTCCTCAGGTGAAGGGGGTTCAGTCATGCATAATAAGTTTTCAGACACTCAATTGGAAGAATGACTGAAAAGGTCAAGTGTTGTTACCAAGATAAACAGGGATTGTGGCCTGAGTGATGATGTCGTGAACGGGCTTCTTCTATGAGTGATAGAAGAAGAGGAACAAGTCCAGGAAAATGCTTCTTTGAAATTGATGAAGAACACAAATAGAGCAAAATAAATATAGTCAACAGAAAGTAAGATTGACTTTAAAACAACGATTGAAATCGTATGTTGATTATAATCAGTAAAAAGAACAAGGAAAAGTAGCGTAGAAAAGTGTTGATGATGAAACGTAAAAATTAGTAAAGAAATTGAGGGAAGAGGTAAAGAGGAAATAACAAAATGATCAACCGATAGCAATAAGCTTGATATAAAACAATTGAATGTCTACAAAGTAACAAAGGAAAATGGAGGAAAGTTGTATGTTGGGGAAAAATAATTAAAGAAATGAAAAGCCAACACCATCATGTTGAGACTTATTTCTAAGACAAAGAAACAGATTTTAAAACTCAATGACAACGTCATTGACCTCAGAAGATTACCCATCATGTTGAAGTTCTTCAGAAAATAGATCATGAAGAACCTGTTAAAATGGGTTCCAGTCAAGAGATCAAGAAAGTGATCATGGAGGTCTAAAATGGGATCAATTGAGCTGAGAAAGTGATCAGAAGGACCGGACAAAACTAATTAAGAAGACCCAAGGGAAGATCAAAAGGGCAAAAGACGATTTGAGGGACTTGTCATGAATTGGTTAGGTAGTTTCAATGTGGGAGATTCATATACTTAAGTTAGACTGACTATCTCTCTCTCTCTCTCTCTCTCTCTCTCTCTCTCTCTCTCTCTCTCTCGTAACAAAAAAAAATTCAGTGCTGTGGGGAGGAGCAACGAAAACGTAGTTCAACAGCACTGTATAGCCTGTATCAGATTATTATTTGTTCTATTTCGAAACTAGAAGTCGCTTGATAATACGCATTATGACACTTTTATTTATGAATGACAGTCTGAGATATGTATCTTTGGGCTCCAGATTAATATAATGCCCTTTGTGAATGAAAATATAAATTACAATTGTGTATGAAAATATGAATTACAATTATCAAAGCGATAATTCTCCTGAACGTTCAAAGCCAAAGCTATAAGTTATCCTGGATAGATTGTCGTCATAATCTAGGTCACTGAAAGAAAACGGATTAATATAAAAACAAACATTACTTTAAAATTCGTTCATGCATTTGTGAATGTTTGGTCCCAAAGTATAACATAAAACCGTTTCAGAGTGTTCACTTTGACCTCAACAACGGCGCAGCGGATTTGCATTTGCAAGGGAATATTCTTTGGAAATTTTAAAGCGTACAATTCCTCTTAGATGTAACTTCCAAAAGTTTTACTGCTGTCTTTTGTAACCAGGTTTTGCTGTAGTCTTTTGTACCAACCAAAAGAGATTTTTTTTAACACGGCACTATATTTTCAAAGGGAAATACGTGATGTAATTTCCTTCTACATGGATGTGTACATTGACGACAGGTAAGTTTTCGAAATCCTCTACACTAGTGTTAACCTTATTCATGAAATGTTTCATTTTCTTTGTCGAAAAAAGATTGTTGTTTACAATTGTAGACAACAGGTGTTATAGACTATTCCTCAGAAGAGTAACATTTCTAATCCTTCCATCTATCGTCATATTGCTTTGAATTCCATTGTTGTTCAATTCTTGGAATATTTACTCAACTCTTTTCTTCAAACATCTTGAATCCCACTCTCTTCTTTCTGATCATCAGTGGATGGTTTTTGTAAAGGGAAATCTACTGGTGATCTTCTGTCATATCTTTCTCATGTATGGTCCTCCTCTCTCAACGATTTGGGGGATTCTTATGTCATCGCTCTTGATTTCGCTAGTACTTTTGAAAGTGTGGCAAAAGGCTTTGTAAGCCAAACTCCCTGCTTATGGTTTTACTTGTCCGCTCTGTAAACTATTTCTAGCTTTTTCTCCGATCCCTATAATTTTGTTGTTGGTGACAGCATAACATCTACCCTTTTCCCTACCTCTAGTGGTGTCCTTCAGATCAGTAATATCTCCAACTCTCTTTCGCCTTTTCATAAATTACCTTCTTCAGTCTACAACTCATCCTGTTCACTCTTATGCTGCAAATCACCTTCCTTCACCTCGTAACCCAGGATTTACAATTACTGTAGACAAAACAAATATCGAATTTAATGCCTCCAATATACATTTTCTTCCTATATCTTTCCACTACTTCTGGCTCTATTATTTCCTTTGATAATATTGAAAACCCGATACTATTCTCTATCAACATTTTTGGTGTTAATGTTATGTAAACTTTTTGAAATAGTTAAGTCTACCTCTAAAAAGTTCAGATGTCCTGTTCAGATGCCGTGCCTATTTTTCTTTGAAGCAACCCTTAAAGCTCTACAAAGGACTGATCTGTTCTTGGTTAGGGTATTATTCCCACATCTGTTGGGTGGATGGTGAAGGTGGGGGGGGGGGGCGTAGTGTTGGAAGGGGGCTGGGTTAGTGTTCTCCTACTTCTCTTCCTCGACCATGTTGAATCAAAGGTATTTTGTCTTCTTAGCAATTCATCACCCGTACTTATTCACTTGACCCAATATCTCTCCGGCAGAAAGTTTCTTTCCTGTCGCTCTTCTACAGGTATAAATTTGGCCAGTACTACTCCGAGTTGGCTAGCTATGTGCCACCTCCGCTTACGAGGCCATGTAACACCTTTTAGTCATCCTATTCACACACATATATCGTGTGAGTATCGTCAACTCGAGAATTAACGGCTACAATAACGGTTTCCTCTCTTCTACATTTAATCTCTCTCTCTCTCTCTCTCTCTCTCTCTCTCTCTCTCTCTCTCTCTCTCTCTCTCTCTCTCTCTCTCTCTCTCTCGCTTTGTGAATGCATTCTCTGATTCTTTTAACCTTTCAAGTTTTAAGAAGAAGATGAGGGATTATCACCATCTTAGGGGTGAGTAGTTGCTTTTTGCTCTCGTTAATGGACTGTAATATTTTGTCATTTACTTATTGTTCAAACATATTTTTACCCCAATTCTTATTTCATGGAATTCGTCCATCTTTTTGCGGTGTTTTCATTTTTTTTTTTTTTTGGTATTAACCCTTTTTTGTTTAAAAACCCGTTTGTAACCATGTTTTCAATAGTTGGGGCTTTTACCAACAACGATAACACCATTTGTCAAAAGTGTTTACAACGATGTTCTCAACAATGTTGCTTTGGTGTTGCGTATGCATTTTTCAAATGCTTTAAATAATGTGCTTAACAATTTTACGTTGGTGTGGGCTTGGGTGTAAATATTGGTGACAACATTGTCGCCCACACATGTTACAAACAATGTTGCCTTTGTTTATGGTATATCTGCGCGGAGACGGGCAAAACAGTCTAAATCGGGTACGGTCAGCGACACAAATTAATTTCTACAAGAAATAATTTTAGAAAAAAAAAAATATATATATATAATAAAAAAAAATCATGCTGATGAATGTGTGTTTCTTCTAGTTATGACCGAGGAAACCTATTTGTACACAGTTCAATACAAGTTGTTTAAGCAAAAGCAAGTTTATTTGCAATCAGATGAAATAACGTCACTTTATTCAAACCGAAGTATTGCTATAAAGAATGTAAAGTTATCGTACTCTTTTCTGTGTATACTTGTGTCTATACTTCTTCCTTCACCGAACCAAATCTTTATCATCTAAGTTTGCCTCCATCTGATAGTGATATAAACGTTTGGCATATTAAAAAAGAACATGGTAAAAACGAGGAAATTATTCAAAATAAAGTGCTCTCGTGAGTAAAGAATGTTAAGAACATAATTCTGCTGAGATTTTACAATATTATGAGACTGTATATATTTGATAAAAGTTATTATGAAAGCTTAATTTTGCATAAAATATTTGTATTTTCAGATGACATAGAATCCTGGAGTCATCCTCTGCAGACGGGGAACAATAACCTTGACTAAAGAGCTCTGATATCAATCAATAATTTGGTTTTACTTTCTAAGAGTAACTTTATCTTCAAGACAATTTAGTGATTTTCCTACCAAATGAAGTTTCCGTTACTTGTTGATACTGTTCCGTTTGATTTCAATCATAGTGTCAATTCTGATAATGAGAATAATGAGACACATAGGTATTTTGCATGTGACTTCATCGAAATTAATCCAGGTCTGTGATTGGTCACATTCGGCGTGGAGGTTAAGCCCAACAACCGCCACAGCGAATCGGACCAGTCACGGAACGGGATTAGTATAGCAGCACTTGGTTTGAACTTTTGATGACGTGACATACAAAACACTTCTATAATTTTTCTTTTCCAACACCCTAATCTTCCCCCCCCCCCCCCTCCTTTCCCCAGACGTATTGGGAGTACATTTAAACTATTAGATATTAAACCCCTTGTCACTTAAATGAAAGCCAGCTGCCACATGGGGCATGTCATTTTTTTTTTTAAATATCTAATCGGTACTGAAAGTGTGTTTCTAAGGTATCAATCACCCAAATATAAGAGAGAAAGCATAATAATAAAAGACAGCCGATAATAATCGTTTAGAATTAGTATTAATAAAGTAGGTTAAATGGCACAAACTGCCTAATGAGGAGGATGTGGGTGTGATAAGAAAGGGCCCGAAGGTCACCGTGATCTCTGACTTTGAGATCTGAAATAATTTCATGTCTTCCTAATTATAAGTTTATCTTTAAATATTGGTTTAAATCCTTCATTTCGTATTTCCAGATTCACATAATTATAGCAACCCTGAACTCATATCATCACAACCTGAGAAGTTTTCCTTTTGTATGTAGGATAAATACCTGTCAGTAGTTGTTCCCTTAACTTGTTCATCTAATTGTAACTGGAACTGAGACCTTGACCTTTGATAATGTGTTCCAGGAAATATTGATATTGTGTTCCAGGATATATTGATATTGTGTTCCAGCAAATAATGATATTGTGCTCCAGGAAATATTGATATTATGTTCCAGGAAATATTGATATTGTGCTCTCGGAAAAGTTGATATTGTGTTCCAGGAAATATTTCTGTCTCTCATCCTCATTCCCGATATTTTCCGGTAATTTCTCTTTAAATCCAGTACATAATGAAATACTTTTCATTATTAATTTTCATAAATCTTGACTGATCTGGTAATCATGAAATATACTGTATGGTTATGCTCTACTGATAGCCCATTTTCAAAGAAATTGCTTACAAATATTTACATGCGCGGTTTCAACAGTAATAAAGATTAGATAATCAAAATATAATTGAAAAAAAGAATAAACATTAACATTTGAATATTATAGAAATATTGGAAAGATATCTGTAAAGGAATTTGCTAAAATGGGAGTAAATTTCCATGTTTCAAATTGAGTACAAACATATCGAGTATCAAACCTTTGTAAAATAAAAGCTGTGTGTGTGTACATGTGGCCTTGAGAAGCTGATGGATTTATTGAAATATTGTCCTTGCGGAACTGGAAAAGATTTTTTGTTGTATTTTCTATACCGTTATTGTTTCTGCTTTCTTTATCTTAATTGCAAGTTATTTCAAAACAATACCTTTTAGAATTAGAAAATAATTTGGCCAAGTAATTTTGAATCAAGATGTTTCAAAATAGCCAAGTCCTTTCCGCATGTAAAGTAGAACATATAACCAGACCAAATGTAAATTGTTTATAATTATATTTGTTAAATTTTCATGTTTGTCGATATTTTAATTCATTGAAAAGCTAAGTGTCTAAGCTTGAAAAGTTATAGGGATTTCAATAAATCCCCTTAAGGGGCTTACTTCTAATCCCTATAACTTTTACACTATTCCTTTTTGAGTCATTTTCTTTTTTTTCAGTCGAAAGATCAATTCTTCATTTGGAAGAAAACTAGTAGATTAAAATTTGAAAATATATGAAAATATATGAAAAAAACCTCAGTTTTCTGTCCGATTCGAGTTTTCCTGTAAAAAATCAGGTCAAGATCCTTAAGGAGCAGGAAACCTGTTATGAACATAGACGAAATAATGACAATGAATTTTAGAACTCCAATTCAGTTCCGCGGGAAAGATATCAGCGACTCTTGATAGGAAATTCCTGTGAACCCCATCTAGAAAGAGCAATAGATTGGTATTCATAATTATTACATCACATAAGAACCGTGATATCCACCTGCAGCACCAAATAAAGGCAAAATGTAAAATAAGGATCCAAAACATCAGACAGAATCTACAGTTCTCTAATCATCACCAACTGATTCAGAGATCAACTATCACAAGTAATGGGAAATTTCGCAGTGCGTATATTCGGATGTCTTTGGATTCATCGAAAATTCACGAAGACTTGAGAACTGATTTTAGCTCCTGTTGTGGCCGTTTTAATACTTGGAATTTTTACTTGTAGTCATAAAACTTCTTTTTCAGAAGAATTGACGTTATTTAGATACTTCGTGAAAAGATATTTGTCATTTGTTTCTCCAAATACCAAAGGTCACACAACGTTCACAATATGGATACTAGTTATTTTGAGGTGAGGTGTAGTTAGGCTTCGTGCAAATGTCATGAGCCATCTTTAGTTGTTCTTTCATAGAGACTTTCATTTCAATGTTTACTATTTCAGACATACAAATGTCAAGGGACTTTATAATCTCCTTTGCTCCTCGGAAGACGATTTCCGCTCGAAAAGAAAATCACCAAAAAACAAAGTTTGATTGAAGTCATATCATTTTGAGACTTCCAAAAGGCAACACAAGAAGTAACTCTACTTTTTTCTTAAATGGTTTCACTATAAATCAGTTAATAGAATGAAAGATTTTGTCAGTAGTGTTATATAAATGTTTCGTTCATTATTGTCATGCAACTCTATTATAGATACAAAATGTATAGATAATTATATAGAAGATGAATACAGGTAATGATCGAAACATTTTGATAATGATAACGACAATTTTGTTGTCACTGTACTGCGTATTGTATCATATACTATCATACTAAAATCCATTATATAGAGTTGATGAGGTAACCAACACTGACATGAGATTTTATATTAATGAAATGGAAAAAACAATAACTTCGACACGAGAACAAATGTGCAGTAAAATGAGCAAATCCAGATAGAAGAAAAGGAAATAAAACCCAAATCCTCAAGTTTGGCACCACATAAACGATGGTCTCATTTGCGAAGTTTATTAGCGTTTCTATTTCTTCTTTGGTCCTCCAAACCACAAATCAACCCCACCCCCACCCCCTCCCCCACCACCACCCCCACCCCACTGACCCCAAAGAGAAAGCAAGTCGGTAAGAAGTTTCTTTTCTTTATTCCATCATGTAAATGATATCACGAGAGAAGTTTTGGACAAAATTTCTCTTCTTAAATTCTTCCGATCTATTATGCCAAACTGGTCCGTAATAATTTACCATGAGCATAAGCTTGAAGTTTTTGGTAGAGTTTCTTAGGCACCGATTATTAGGTATTAATACGAATATTCTGTTTTAATGTAACATCCTGACTTCCTAGCGTCAATGAGCATAGATATTCCGAAGCCAAATCATTTCCAATAAATCAGGCTATCTCTCTCCTGGTCTCCATTTAAAAGTGATTTGAATACAATGTTAAATGTCAGGTGCTCATAATATTAACAATCACTTAATTGATGTTGTATGAAAGTGTTCTTATCCTTAGATTTAATCTTAAAAGCAATAGTTACATTGAGCTATAAAGTAATATGTACAGTTGTGGAAAGTTCTACCCACTACAGCTACTCTGAACTGGAACTTGCGGGCATTAATTCCTTTGTTGTAATATCAGTGTGGATGGAGGTATGGAGCTCCAATAGCCCCCTCCCCCCATAACCCCCATCCACATTGATACACACAGAAGAAAGGAATCTCTGTCTCCTGATGGTTCAGCTTCAAAGTTCATGGAGAATGGGTGACTGTAGCGCCTAGAACTGTCCGTAACTGTACATCGAGCTGCATGTTACTAAGGTACATCTGTACTTGAAGACGTTCTAATGTTTTCTTATGATTGACTAAATATCGAATTGAAACCTTATATTTATACACAAAAGAAAAGGGAAAATATTGTGTGGACAAATTTCCTAAGAGTGTCCAGTGGCGGCCACGAGTCCTAAGGACAGTCTCTGGTAAACGGTAGGGATATATTGGTGTCACTCTTTGTCATACTAAACACTTAGTAGTCATAATATTGTATTTCATGAATGAACAATGAACAAACCGACAGAGTATGTTTTTGTTTGTATTAGAGTTGATGTTCAATATTGCTACATGTTTACTATGACAAAGTTGCCGGATGTCGCTATTGTTCGCTAGGGATTGTGTTAGGACTTTCGACCGTAACTGTACACTCGACTATTTCTCTGAATGCAAGATGTGAAGAGGAACTAACTAGAAGGTAGATCTACTGTATGTAAGGGTCCAAAGTATAATACATTGGTTATTGTTTCATGCAACTTTGATATTGAATTATGAAAGAATGTAGTTTTCCTTATGGGAAATATTCCGAGAATACAAATATTAGAATATTGTATTAGACATTTTTTCTTCCTACCTCTATGTCATTCCTTCATTCTCTCTCTATCATATCCCACGATATTTACTCTCTCTCTCTCTCTCTCTCTCTCTCTCTCTCTCTCTCTCTCTCTCTTATCCGATGAATAATAATGATATGTTTTGGACGCTTCTCTTCGGCTCTAGGGAAATGTCAACATTCTTATGTTTTAGAGAAAAATCCTCCTAACTAATCGAGAAGATTTCCGCCTGACCTGGCAACCTCTCATTAGCCAAATTACCATTACAAAACAGCTCAATGAAGGTCTACTCAACTGTCGCGTTTCTCCAGTCATGTATGGGGGGGGGGGGTTATTGTGGTGTAAAGAGCTGTTTCCACGTAGCTCAAGTCAAGGGGAAATTATGTACCTTTTATCTTGTGCTTCCCTTGTGTAGTTACTGGCTTAACCAACGACCGGATTTGTTGCTTTTTTGGTACTTTTGCACATGTGCAGTCAACTGGATTTTTCATTTGGAGCGATGATTCATTTTTGTAGTTTTTACCTGTCAAAGTCTTGGTATGGACGACACTATAATTAATGGTGTGCACCGAGCATAAATGACATCTTAACATTTGTAAAGATCTGCCGCTGGATCGTTTCTTCTACTTTAGCTATTCGGGTATAATAATAATACAAGAAGAACCGTCACACACATTAAAGGGAGACATAATGATATTATGTTTTTGTTGCACCAAAACAATGACACTCAATCTTCTACTCATTATTTATCTTCTTACATTTGAGACTTCTTGGTAGATTTATGATTGAATTGTAGATTTTCTTGTAACTACATTAACTGTTTTTAAGCATTCTAAACATTCAAAGCTTAATACCTACCAAGTGTTGACATTATAAAATTAATAAACATGAGATAATTATGTACGTTCTCACCGAAATATGATTTATTCAATCACTGGTATGGTGAAATGTATTTTATATTTTGACCTTGACCTTTACTTTGGTATTGGGGTAAGAATATCATGATCTTCTATCTATAACAGAATATTGCTCGTGACGTCATC
>SKFP01153471.1:0-10270 GCA_005815305.1 Pandalus platyceros | reverse complement strand
CTCTCTCTCTCTCTCTCTCTGTGTGTGTGTGTTAGGATGTCGTTACCTCCAAAACTGGCTACGTGAGAATGTTTTGAACCTCTCCATGCCTCGAGGCTGTAGTCGAGCTCTCAGTATTGCACAGAGAGGATGTGTGTGTGTGTGTGTCAGACAGTGACATTGTTTGTGCTTTCGTTTCTGTTTGTGAAAGGTGATTATAAAAAAGCTATGTGAATTCTCTCTCCTCTCTCTCTCCCTCTCTCTCCTCTCTCTCTCCTCTCTCTCTCTCTTGGAAGCCTTCGTACCTTGGTTGGGTTCTAGACCCCTCTTTACCTGGTTGGCTTTCTGGTGGGCTTGGACAGGCTGGTTGGTTCCTGGAATAGGGGGGTTCTTGTAGGCCCTCTATTTTCAGAACCTTACACTCCTTGGTTCTTCTCAGCCTTCTTCAACCTGTGGGTTGGAGGGGCGAGTGAAGGGGATTTTGTTTTTTATCAGCAATCTTTTGATTTCTTAGGGCTCTTCCCTATTGCTTGGCAGATTCCTTAGTTTTTCTTGTGGTTTCCTGTCAGCTTAACTCGAGTGTTCTTGTTCTGCCTTCTCTACTGTCGGTTGCTTGGAACGCCATTTGCTCCCTTCAAGGGGGATGGCTGTCTTCGCTTTGTGTGCATTGCTTTCTTAACCGTGTTCTGTGCACAGATGGTTTCAGTAGTCCTTTTCACCATCGGGAACCGTGTTCTGTGCACAGATGGTTTCAGTAGTACTTTTCACCATCGGGAAAGAGGTTTCTTGCTTTGTCGGGGGGGGGGGGGGGGGCGTCGGGGTAAGCGTTGGATCTACGGAACTCTGCTTTCGCCACAAGTTCTTTTTGGTTAGTGCAGTAGGTCGGGTAAACCGAGTCTGCTGTTATGCATAGACTTTTTCTGTTTACCTTGTCCACTGCCTGTTGTGGCGGAGTCTTGGGAAGAGTCAGACCAAGCTTCAGCTACAGTATTGCTGTGTTATCTTATCCAGGAGGAGGAGCCTTGTCTTGCAGTTGGTCTCTGAGATAGATTTTGAAGGGTTGTAGGATCTCTGGGGTCTCCTTTATTCTAGTTTTTCGTGAGCAGTGGCTGTTCTTGTGGGTGAGACTCCAGGGTTGCTTCCCTGGCTCCAGTCTTTTCCTAGTGGGAGGAGGAGCTCTTGGGCCTATCCTTTGGGGGCCCAAGCACCTCTTCCTCTTTGAAGTTGGCAGTCCTTTCTCCGTCTGTCGGCGTCTCTGTGGAGAGGAGGTTCTCCAAGACTGACCGGGCCTTCAAGAACTCAAGGCCATTGGAACAGCTGATCCCAGGGCCTGCTATCACCAATTCAGTGTTTAGAAATCCCAGGACCTCGTTAAGCGGGTCAGGCCAAGGTTGCTGGGACTAAGAAACCCGGGGCCCTCTAAGCCTTTAAAAAAAAACAAAAAACAAAGCAGTTCCCTGGGATAGTTAATCCCAGGGCTTGCTCACACCAGCATGGTGTTTACAGGCTACAGGACCTTGCTTGGCAAGTCAGGCCAGGATAGCTGGGACAGCTGATCCCAGGGCCTGCCTTCACCTTCATGGTGTTCAGGGCCGACAGGACCTCGCTGGTCGGGTCAGGCCAGCATTGCTGGGACTAGTGTTCCCTGGGCCTGCTCACACCTTCATGGTGTTCTGGCCCTACAGGACCTTGCTGGTCGCCTCAGGTCAGGTTACTGGGATGGCTTGTCCACTGCCTGTGGGTTGCAGAGTCCTGAGAGGACTCAACCGAGCTACAGCTGGGATAGTACAGTACTGTGTATTCTTGTCCACTACCTGTTAGTGGTAGAGTCCTGAATGGTCTCAGACCAAGCTACGGCTGTGATTTTGCTTTTTTTTTTTATTATTTTTCCCTCAGAGTGGTTTTCTGGTCCTCCAAGAATTCTCCCCGCATGGAAGGTGCTAGCTGGAATTCTTAGCAGCACATAGCCTTTCCTTTTCTTGGTTGCGCAATTCTGCCTTGCTCTCCAAGTTCAGAAGGCTCCTGCCAGTCGGTGCGTTACGGGGTGTCGGTTGTGGTTAGTAGTGTGTTACTGGAGTTCTGTCTTTTTGCCTAAGGGCTTTTGTTCTTGTTTTTTGGGAATGTCTTTCCCTGAACGAGTCTCCAGCTCCGCTATTTGAAGGTCCTGCCATTGTGTGAGTTTTGTCTGGCGCCCGATGCCGACTGGGGGTATATGGACCTCATTGGAGGCAAGATCGGGCTCTCTGGGTGGCTGTTCAGTCCCATCACATCTCTGCTGGTGATCAGTGATGATGGCTGACCTGGTGGGAGGGGGCGCCGGTCCTTTTTTTTTTCTTTGGAGTTTGTCTGTTGGGACCGTCCTGCTTGCTCTCTGTGCGCCCCTCCCTTTGTCTTGGACTGCTGGTCGCCTTACTTCAGTGGGCCTGATCTCTGCCTAGGGTTCTTTGTCAATATCAGGTGGATATTTTGTCCTACATCCAGTGGTTGTAGTGTCCCACCATTTGGTCTGTGGTCCTGCCGTTAGATGGAAGGCTTGTTCTGTTTGTGGCCGTAAGTTCCTGTTGGCTATAGTTTCGTGGTTGTTCTAGCATATTTTGGTCTGGCCTTGATTTTGTGTTCTATGGGTCTGTCGGCTATGCCTAGCAACCCTCACTCATTTCATTCTACACAGGAATGGTTGTTAGGTATAGGCCTTTGTCTATAGCCAACGGGTTCTCTTCCATCTTTTCGACGGGTAGAAGCCTGCTTGTTGCGGTTTCAGTGGGGTGGGAGCTCTTCAAGTCCTGGTCTGGGATGGGGCAACCTTGGTTGTAGTGGACCTGTTCCGGTCTACTGTGTGGCGCAGTACGAGCTTGTGCTGGCAAGGGGGTTGTACCTTCTTTCCAGTTCAACTTGTTGGCTCTATGTTTGATCTTGTTAGACAATGTTCCTTTAGGGCAGGCACTGGTTAGAGCTAGAGAGTACTTTCTTTTTCTCCGCCCTAGTGTTTGGTTCTTAGAGGAGTTTCTTCTTTTGGGTATTTGGTCAAATCTGTTAGTCCTCTACTGGACAAGAGTTCATGTTTGCCTATCTTGTGTTCTGGAACTTCCTTGCTAAGGGTAGTTCTAGTTCCCTTACTCTGTGGCTTTTGTTTTTGTTTCCAGTTTGGGTTTGGGGGACTCTGTCCTTTATTCCCCGTTCTGGAGTGCTCTTCGTTTGCTGCTGATGGTATCCTTGGTGAGAAGCTGCAAGTTCAGGTATCTTGGCTTCTTGGGTACTCAGTTTCTGTAACTTGTTTTTTTCATTGGCGTTTCCCTTGGGTTCGAATGAAGTGTAAGAGTATAATCTTGTAGCTTTTTCAAGGCAATGTTGTGCTTGCTTGAGAGTATTTTTCTAAGCTGCCCCCTTTACAGTCTTCTTGTGGAGCTTTGGGAGTATATGGTAACACTAAGTTGCCAGGCCTGCTGCCTTCTGGTATCAGGCAAGCAACCTACCTCCCTTTGTTATAGTCTTTGGTATTAGATGTGCCTTTCCAGAGAAGAAAATCTGCCACCTTAAAAAAACAGAGTTTGAAGTATGAAAAATTCATTTTTAAGGCAAGGATTTTCTTTGGAAAGGCCCCCTGCTTGCCTCATCGTTGTATTGGCTCACTGAATATCTGGAGTAAATATCTTGCGCTGGTTGGTATGTGCAGTGGCAAGACAGGAAAGGGGGTGGTGCTTTAGAATTGGGTAGTTAGTTTGGTAACTATGGTGCCTTGTAGTTTGAAGTAATTATATTCGTTTGCAGTATGAATTCTTCATTTCTAAAGGTCTGTGTTTTTCTCTCTGTGATCAGGGGAAGTGTTAGTCACATAATTTATTTAATTGGTGCAGTCCCGAGGAATGCTCCTATGCGACTTCTCTTCCCAGGTAGTTAAGGGTAACTTTGATTACTTGGGTAGGGTGTTTGTATATAACGGCCACGGATCCATTATGCGCCTTTCCAGAGAAGAAAATCCTTACCTTAAAAGGAAGTTTTCATACTTCAAACCCTGTTTTTTAGTGGTCTCTCCATTCTGATCATCAGCCTACCTTTCTCTTCTCCCTATCTATTCTATCTTAAACTAAAGTATTAGCTTCTTTCGAACTGTGATTTTCTATGGTCTTCTTCCTGCTCATGTGCCAGGGTCGCGGCCGGTCAGCTGTAGCCGCCAGTGGTCACTAAGGTGACGGCTGAGAGCGTTAACTTTTGGTACTTGCTTCTGATTAATCAGGAGCAGATTATGGGAACAGGTATCTTCTTGATTACCAGAATGGAGACTACACTAAAAATAACCTATTCAGGGCTTCATAGCCAGTTTAAATGTTTGATGATGCTGATCAGATGGTAAACCATGGAATTAAATCTTTAGTAAATTGTTCTGAATTAAATTAATAATTTTGCAGTGTTCTTGGAGTGCAATTCATTAATTATTGCATACAATATTGATTGACACTAGAGTACAATGCACAAATGGTGAATTTAAAAAATATATTTATCTTTTTACTATTACTGTGTGATTGATTTGAGTATCATTTCATTTTCTTAAATATTCCTAATAATTCTCATAAAAATGTATAATTTGATCCATTTTTTTTTTTTTTTTTTTTTTTTTATATTCAGTAGTAGGAGTAAACCAGTTTCTATATCTACCTTTAGAATTCTTTGATATCTGAATACTCAATTCTGCTCTAACATAATGTCATGCTATAAATTTTGAAAGTCATGAGCAAGAACATACAGTAGTATGGCATATTTATATCTAAAATTAATTTTCCAATGAATATGTAGTGGATTTACTTGGATTAGTAGTTAGTTTGGCCCATGGGAATCTAATGTTTCACCTAGTGCAATTTATGTATTTGTAATGCCTCAATTTAATGGCAAAAAGACCCAAAACAATTTATTAACTTGTGGTCACATGTCCTATTTAATCTAAAGCTTTCTGTTTTTTATTCCAGGGCTTAATGTTGTAATACATAAGCAAATAGGAGTACCGATGTTTATTGTAACTACTTAATCTTCACATAGTAGAGATTTTCAGCTTGAAGATTTCTGCTCTTATTGAGAATTATGGCCAGAGAAAAGAAGCACCATCTGCAACTCTTTATAACAGCAACTGGAAATATGATGATAGCATCCTGGTCAAAGGGTGTTGGCACCTGTTAAAAGTTTTTGGTTAGGATTTTGGCAAAAGATGCAAAACCCACATCCATAAACACAAGTACTGTACTACGTACTATGAAATGACATTTTTTCAACTAAATAAAGGAAAATGAGTGAGGACCAGTATTTAAGTGTATTAAATCCTGGAAAAATTCTCATAGTTTCACCTGCATCTTCCTCTCCTCTTTGTTAATGAGCCTGCGAAATTTTGGTGTTTGTCTTAGGACCATGTTACTCCAGAGTGTAGTGGTGCCCTGGGTGTATGGCCAGTGTGCTGTCTATTGTGTATATTTCTTGTATACCTGCAGTTTCTACTTGGTCTTCTTCCATGCATGCACCTGTTTTCCTTAAAATGTCCAGCATCTTAAAGCATAAGGTTTTATGCTCATATAAAGTCTTGTTTAAAAAAAATGAATGTGAGCATGAGATTCATTGTGAAGTCAATCATGCTTTTGAGCTGGGAATAAATTTCTTGTAAACTGTGTTCCTTCCCTTTGAGCCGAAGTCTTTCTCAATAGTGGACAATATAGACAAAAATTTCCCACCTTATTTATAATAGTTAATTACTGACCAAAGATCAGTGGACTTACTAAAATGCTGATGCCTATTTCTAAAAAACAAAAAAATAGAGGCCAAAGCATCTTAATGTGTGAATGGTATCACATATCTACCTTTACTTAATAGGGATTTGCTCATGAGATTTATCATTAGTTCAAGATATGTTTTGGTCTGATATTATGTGATAAGAGGGACTACTTTAGCAAGAAAAACATTTTAGGTTCACCACATTACCCCAATTACAGTATTTCATTAAAAATGTGAGTTTGTAGTGCACCCTCTAACTCTAGACTTATTGTACTGTCTTGCAGTATGTTAATCTTAGTACTTTTGTACTTTTTATGTAATGGAGATCTCTTACTTTTTATAATTGTACAGTGAAATTCATAGTGTGTACTATATTTGCAGTTTTAGTTTAGTTTCATATATGATTTCTTTACCTTTGCTGCAACTTTCAACTTGCATGCCAATGGCTCTTATAGCAAGTAATATATGCTTCTTAAACAAATCATGAAAGCAGGGCTTCATACTGTTATCAATTGATGATTAAGTAATTCTGAAATCCTTATCTTCAAGAAAATTACCAGAGCTTTGACAATACTGCATTTATCAACATTTTCAGAGAAAAAGGGGTTTTAATTATGACCTATTGGTAACTTCATGAAGCCCTTTCACATTTCCATCTCTTTCTCTCTGTAAAACCCTTTTGATTACAGTATCTTTAATTGATTAGCCCAGGTGCAGCTTCTAATGTAATTTGGCTACTCTGCAATCCTGTGTCAGAGGTAATAGCTACTTGTTTGACTCTAGTAAAGGCCCCTCTATTATTACTGGCTTGAAATCTTAGTCAGTTCTTAACTAGTGATAACTACACAGGCATAGAGAGACAAATGTGAAATGAATTAAAGCAGTGGGAAGTTTTCTGTATTTAGGTATCCATCGCTGACTGAGAATTTAAGCCATAGTTTTTTATAAATCTCAGGCAGTTGAAGATTAGCATAATAACAATGTCTGGTAAATGAAGGTACAGTAAATCTGATGTCAAGTAGTGACAATCATTTCCATATTTGCACAAAGTCCCTGTTTAGCCCAATTATGTAGTATGCTGTATCATGGCTAGATGAAATCCCAAGACAGTTTGAAACCTGACCGACCCCATGTGCTCATGAAGCACTTTATTTCTTTTATTTTTATCATAAACAAAAGTGCATTTTTCTCAAGTGAGATCCTCAAGATTTACAGTCATCTACTTCTTATAGCTATTAGTTGAACAATGGGTTGAGGAGGGTGAAACAATGAAGTCTACCATTTTTTTTAAATTTTAAATAGTTGTCACACATTATTCACTGGTTTAAAACTTTGCTGTGAATTTCCTCAATGAAGTAATGAGTGTGCATAAATTAAATCTTTATTGCTGATTATTTCATCTAGAAAACCAATATTGGCATTCACTCTCCTTTATGGGGAACTACTGTATAAAGAATTGCTAACACTGCACTTTGTGCTACAAAGAACTTCCATTTTTATAATGTACTCTAGTTCTAAAAGAAAATATAGGAATTTGTTCAATTAAGTGTTTGCTCCTATCCCCATGGGTAACACCAAGTTAGAGCACTTATGACCTTTGACTACAGTACCTGTTGTGACCTTGACATGGGGATTAATGACTTGGCTACTGTTCATGACTTAATCATGTCAAGGCTAGAATTTGTGCAAGATCGTTCAAATCCCTCCACTGGTTCAAAAGTTATTTGCTGGACATAAAATGGACAGACAGATAGACACACACTCTTGGACCGTCCAAAGACTATGTGCCGCCTTTGGTTTGCACTGGGAGTATATATGATAGTGAAAATCTTGACAACAACAGTTTTAATACTGCTTTGCAATTATAGTCTAGGGACTTCTATACAAAACCATTGTGCCAAGTAAGACCAATTGTTCTATCCTCCTTTGTTCAGTGATTTCTTTTATAAGATTTGATATTGAATTATTACTACAATAAACCCATGTCTGTTGCTATTGCCTTTCTATCTTCTCTTTAATTAAATATATCCCCCCTATGAGATAAGTAAATGCAACTCCATATCAGTGTGTCTGAGGCTTGTAGTGCACCAACTTTGTATATACTGCTTCTCTTTCTATTTTTATTGTATACTGAAGTGCCAGTGATTACAATTATAGATATAAGAAACAACTATAAGGTTGTGAAAAGTAATGAAGTATTCCTTCATTAATTAATTTAGAATTTCTTGCTCAGAAGGCATACACTTTCCCCCAGCTTTTACTAGAGTGTACCAAGAAATTTGAGCTTCAATTTTGTAAAAATGTATAAAGTTAAAAAAATTACCATATTTGAAATGAGTTACACTGTAATAGCCTGTACTTGAAAATACTTCGTTGAAAAACCTTTAACAAAATTTCCAGAACTCTGTATGATAAGTTTGTTAATACCATCTTGTTGCACTCAATAAACCTTAGGCATATGTGAAGGATTGTAGATCTGCTGTTGGAACTAGTCATTTTTTTTTTTTTTACCATCACCTGTGCACAGACCCACTGTAATGAGAAACATGTAATATATATACATAACTGTTATTGAATATTTGTTCATATTCTATGCTCATTGGCAACAGTATCAGAAATTAAATGATGCTGATGGCCTAGTTACTATGAAACATTTGTAGGAATGACAATGCACAGAAAAGATTTTCATCGATGTTGCCAAGGACTTTTGTTTTTAAATGAAATTTACTGTATTAAAACTGAAAATGAAAAACAGTACCCAACCTGACCCTTAAGAATCTCCCAGAGGGAAGTGAATACAAAAGTTTTAATTTACTTTACATCTACTTTGACCTTACATTTTCTATTAGATGTGAACATGCAGCAGTTTTGTACTCTTGAACATTATACAAGTAGTGTTCATTTGTGGCACTTCCTTGAGCTAGGCAGATTCTTTTGATAAGCCTCTATTGTCTGAGAAGACAGAAGCTGGTCTTTTTGTAGCAATAATAACAGCTTGGCTTCAGGTGAATAAGTAGCAAAAAGTGTTTCACTAAAAAATTTAGTTACACCAATTTACTGGATTGTTTAAATGGTATGTAAATTCTAGATTTTATGTAAAAATACAAAGTCTTTAATATATTATTGATATACATTTCCTTATTTTATTTACCTAATTTGATATCTTCTGATGAATATTTAAACATCACGAGAGGGCAGTAGAGAAAGACAGTATTTGAGCCTGATACTCGCCTCTGCCCCAAATTCCTGGGGTCCAGCACCTGCACTTGAATAAAATTGAATCCCTATCATCCAATACTGCTTCCTACAAAGTTTAGTGGAAACTTGATCAGTAATAGCCTTTGGCTCAGGTGAGCTAAGATGATGAAGGGGCAAAATAAGTGGGAAAATTCACTAACGGAAAAGAGAGAGTGAAATTTAATGGCAAAGAGAAAGCGTGAAGCATCAGTTTAGAACGAGAAAGAATGCCATAAAAGGCTAAACAAAATAATAATAATCCCACAAACCTGGTTCTATATTCAACACCAATAACCATTTGAAAAACCAAGGTTGTAAGTTGTTCATTCTTTAATGTTAGATGGAGCACCAAGGGATGGGGTATCCTCACCTCAGCAGGACAAAACCTAGGTGGTTGAGCTCGGATCTTCCAAAAGATTCATTTAAACCTCTTGGAACTTGCCAGTGTATCAAACCATCAGAAAGATTGAGATACAGGACACTTGTACATATCCATTCTGTCAACCTGGTTGTTTTCCATTGCCTCAACAGGTCGGGATTTCCCAAGTCAAAGATCCTCAATTCTTGGGTTCTCTCAATTATGATTCTCCAAGGAAAGAAATACTTCTTCCTAAGAGCGTTTCATATCAATTGAGCCTTGAATGTCATCACAGACAGTCGGCTCTTCCAACAGAATGGTCGCTGGACCAAAATCCTTTCAACGAATTCTATCCTTGGGATGGACTCCACAAGTCTTGGACCAAAATCTTTCAACAAATTCTATCCTGGGGTTGGACTCCACAAGTCTATCTTTTTTTGACTCTAAAGAACACCAAACAAAAGAGCTTTGTGCCACCAATGCTGGACCTTCTAGCAGAGGCAACAAATGCATTCAAATAGATTGGAACAACTGGGAAACATCTTGCCTATTTCCCTCAACATTCCAGATTTTGAAAGTTTCAGCCATGCTGAGATCCTTCAAAGGAAGAGCACTTCTCATCGCTCCATTTTGGCCAAATCATTCGTGGTTTCTGACAACTGAGAGAGCATTTTATACTGAATCACCAATTCCCCAATCCAATCCTATTGGAGACAGTGGGCCTCATAACCCTCAATGCCAGCTTGAATCTTTACAACCGCCTTCTCATATGGATTTTCTGACCGCCAGTTATGTTAAACCATTGATGTGTCTATTGTTGAGGTTATGCTAAAATCTTTATATGAATCTTCTACCAAACCATATCAAACTGCTTGGAAGGCTTTAGCTTCTTACCTTAAAGGAACAAGCAACCCTATGGTTTCAATTGCCATCAGTTGATTACAG
>ML620597.1:11544-28094 GCA_005815305.1 Pandalus platyceros | reverse complement strand
AGTTATATATGATATTCATGTAATGTGTAAGGACTATTTTTCTGTCTGCAATTCTACTCTCCCTGCCGTAGCCTACACACACTTAATAATCCCTCGTGCGATATCTCTTCTACAGAGGCACTATTCTCATTTTTAAAGGAACAAAAGAAAAGAAGAAAATCACAAGTTCAGTAATTATTTATTTTATATTCTCTCACTTAACAATGGTATTTACTTTCGCATAGGTATTAGTGACGATGTGAGGCTGACGAGCGAGATATTGTCGAGAAGAGAAAATGGATGTTTCTCCTTTTGGTTTCTCAAGTATGGAGTGAATGGGCTATCTGGTACCCTCTACGTCAGAATGGTAAGGATTTGTTATCTATTTTGATGATGTAATCTTCTCTCTGGTGTTGTTATTTCGTTTTGTTATATTACACGTATCATTCTTCTCTTCGAGTATGTATCTATGGTTTTGCGAAGGTCTTATGTATGTCTTTCTTTATATTTGATTATTATAATGTAAGATAAGTGATATTTTAGTGAATGTACTGTATACTATTCTATTTGCTTTGTGTATGTCTTTCCATTGGGGAGTTTTAACTTTTGTTTTTATTGAAAAAGATTGGGTTGAATTACGATAGATTTCCATTGTCATTTAAGTGTCTGATTAAGTAGCATCTTTGAATTTATATTACCATGCTTCACTTAGATATTAAATTTGAATTGATATTACGATGCATAACTTAGATATTAAATTTGAATTGATATTACAATGCTTAACTTAGATATTAAATTTGAATTGATGTTATGATTCTTAACTTAGATATTGAATTTGAATTGATATTACCATGCTTAAATTGACATCCATAGGTTCAATTTGATGAACATGGAGAAGTTACTACGAAAGATTTGATTGTCCTGAACAATGACGAACACACGAAAACATGGCAGCAAGCTTCAGTAAGTACAGCTTTCATCATAAGTTACAATGTTTTGTTTGTAGATTGACCATTTCTAGATACTGCTTTTTAATTCATCCTAAAGAAAATTAATCTTTGAATGGACTTGTAATATGAGAATGATTTTTACATACTTCTGTGCAATATAGGGGTACAAGAATACTTATGAAATAGTGTTAGGTACAAATTATATCTATAATACTGCATAAAGAATGTAAGTCAATTCAGTTTACATCTTTTCTCATGGAATTACTTATATTTATTTTATCATGTTTTGCAATTCAAACTCAGTCATCAATTGCATGATAATGATACAGAAATATTTTGTACTGTAGTTAATTACCATCTTATGCATATAAACTGACAACCAAATATTTTCATCTCTTTTATAGATTATATGTTTAAGTTATCATAATGTTCATTTTCAGGTAAACTTCACAACTGCTGAATATGACTTCCAGTTATTCCTAGACATTCAAAAGGTTGCTGCTGATCAGTTCATTGCTGTTGACGATACTGTGTTGCTCTCCCAAGACTGCTCTGAGCTACCACCAACACCAACACCCAGACCAATCTTCAGTAAGTTGTTCCTAAGTGGTAAAACCCCTACCTATCTTCCCTCCAAAATAAGCTTCTACTTTCCCACATTTCCTGATTGTTCTGCTTGCTTCCACCTAGCCCCCCCCCCCCCCCCACACTTTACAAGCACTTTACAGATTCCAGATTCCATAATTAACGATTACAAACACATCTTCTGATAGGTATATTGTTTCGGACTAGGTATATTGTTTCGGACTAGTATTTCTAACTCTCTAACTCTTGTTCAGTTTGTGTAGTGCCACTGATTGATGTTGTTTAATTACCATTGAATAAAGTTTTATGTGAAAGAAGCTGCTGTATCACATTAGCTAATTTTCATGGATATGAATGGTGTTATGTAAACACTGTTTCAGTTTTCTCGTATTATAAAAAGGTTGGTAGATCCTTTACAATCATCTTGAAGTGGAATCAAATAACATGCGGGATATCAAGATATAAATGACTGGGATTCAGATACCAGTGTTTACCTTCCTGATTAGACTAAAACATTAGTCACTCATCTTTTGAAGGCATTATCTTTTGATGCGGATATTATAATGTATTTCTCTCTTTTAACTCCCAGCTATGTGTGATTTTGAACCAGACGACATTTGCGGTTTTATCCAAGATGAAGAGGATGATATAGATTGGACCCACGGTGCTGGAAAGGACAGTAAGTTCCTTCCAGGTGATCACACCACAGGCACTGCTAATGGTAATAAACCCTTGAATTACAGTATTACCCACATAAAATTAAGTCATGTTCTCTCAAAATGTAAGCTCTTTTATGATCTAGTGATATGATCTTTCACCATTTTAATCCTTGCAGTATTTTCCATTGCTCCTTTAAGCTCTCATTTTTATAGTGTTTTTCACCATTCATATAATTTACTTCTCATTTATCTTTCAATAGTAATTAGTGTTTTACCTTTGTGATAAATCCATTCATATAATGACCATTATCCTCACTGCTGAAAGATATTGATCTAGTATTTGATACATAAACAAGTTCCAAAATTAGTGCAATGCTACAGAATCCTTTATACACAACTTGTGTAAAGATAAACCTCATGGATATTTTAATGATTTAATCCATATATATTTCCGTCAGGGTGTCTTCAGCTGCTAAATGTTTTGATTTCTTGAACTTACTTGCTGCTATCTAGTTTGTTGTAGAAGTAAACGCACTCTTATAACAGAGGGTATATCAGGTGTCCATAATACACTTGATATAATGCACCTAAATGTTATGAAAATGGGTATATTAGTTGCTACACCACTTTTATAGAAGGTATATTACTATAAACACTTAATATACCCTGGTTTTAGGTGTAGCTTTAAGAACCAAAGACTACATATCCATATTTCATTTATTTCCATTTCCAGGTAAGTATATGTACACGAAGTCTACTGGAGTTGGCCTAGGAGCTGTTGGGAACCTCTTTTCTCCCATGATCTACGATGTGTCCGAGGGATGCGTGGCAGTGTCCTACTTTACAACTGTCTCGAACGATCAAATTGAAGTCCTGCTTTTAGAAGAAGGAAGCGATGAACCAACTCTTCTGACGACCCTCAGGTCTCCAATCACGTCGTGGGTGAACGTCAGGTCGGTGTGCTTATATTGTGCCTACTGTCATCTTCCAGTAAATGGGATGTATGACAAAATGATAGTTTTGGATGGAATGGGTATCTTTTGAATCAGAGAGAGAGAGAGAGAGAGAGAGAGAGAGAGAGAGAGAGAGAGAGATTGATTTTGTGTTTTGTTTGATTGTGAGTATTAAATTTCGTGTCCTTTTGGTTGTATGTTTATCTGTCTCTCAATTGAAGCATCCGAGATATTTTGGAAATATAGGCAAAACTTGGTTTGAAAAGACAATTTGTAATAGAGAGCAAGCATAAACTAGAATTTCACAAAATAATAGTGCCACAGTAAGACTTCAAGACATCTATCAGCTGCAGCTACAAAGCTGATAGTTTCAGAAAAATGTAAACTTCAACAAGTCTTTTTGATACATTCAACATTGAATGATTAAATTCTTTCGTTCCTGAGAATTTGTTTTAAAGATTATTTGCGGATGACGACGCAAATAAATGATGTATCGTTTTTGTTGAGGAGATTGATATCTGGATGCTGAATAAGACTCTTGATGCTAATCATAACCAACTATGGGCATGATAGTAATGACCTTTGTCATTGGAGGTTATATGGACACCATTGCTTATTTTGGAATTAGACTATCTAAGTACATTGCAAAAATTGAATAATACGATGATGAATTTTATGAGATCTTTTAAAATTTTGTTTAAATGATTGCAGTGTGGTGTTAGAAATTATGAATTAATGATCGTATCGCGTTTGTTATGTCATAATAATATTTATCATTAAATCTTTTCATACAGTAATTAAATAGAGATAACATCTGAGTTCATTTTACACTCCTTTAGAATACCTGTAGTTGCTGAAGGGGGATGGCAGTTAATATTCCGGGTGACTGTGCAAAGAGATGGCGGATATATCGGCATAGATGATGTTATTTTAGCAACTGATACGTGTCCCAGTCCCGTATCGTGCGACTTTGAAGACAATACGTGTTTGTGGCAAGCAGAGCAATGGCTGTCCTGGAAGAGTGGTAAGCATGATATTTTACATGTAATTTTATCGGTTACCCAATACTGTACAAGCTTTAATTCTAAAATGGATAATCTATTACAGTTCATTGTTTTCGCTTCATATACAATTTTCTAAGTCATTGTTTTGTTCCCTCCATGTAATTTAATCCTTACAGTTACGTTAATTATTCACGATAAGAACTTTCCCGTATCAGAATTACAAATTAAACATAAATCATGTTTTTGTTGCAAGTATTGTTTTTTATTGATTTTTTTTATATAACTTATTATCATAGAAGTGCTGTAAGTTAATTTTAGTTATGCATAACTAAGATAGAAATGAACAGTACAGTATATGTTTTGGCATAAAGCTTTCATATCTTCAGACTTCAGAATTTGATCAGATATTGATATATAATTCCAGCTAATTCCAGTATTTTAGAATATGTTAACGTTATTCATTCACAAAATGGAGCACATTTTCCTATTTTTCTCTTTTCTTTTGCCACTTATATTGCCACTTATTTTATAAACAGGTAAAGTGAGCGACGACCCCTCTCAGTTAGATGGAGTGAAATACGCCCCTGCACACGACCACACCACTGGTACCCCTTACGGGAATTACCTCTACTTCTATGACAAGAAGGACTCAATCGCTGGACAGCAGAGCTTCTCAATGATATCGGAATCCTTCACTGTGTCCAGAGACTCATGTTTATCCATGTGGGTTCATATGTATGGGGAAAATGTAAGTATATCAGTTTTGATTTGTTTTTGTTTTCACTTCAATCTCAGTAATGTTTTGTTTTCATGTTTTCATTAATATACATTGTGTTTTAATTTATGAGTGTCTTTGATTTAGATCAAATGTAAGGCCTGCTTAGGAAGTTATGGATATATCTTTACATGACTTTCACTAGAATATACAGTTGATGATTATGTTTGATAACTGGACAAGAGTGGATAAGACTATGAGAACATTACTACTTACCTTACGCTTAATGTATCATATTAATGTAGTCTGCTTTTAGATTCTAGAAGCATCAACTTTAAAGATACACTATTGTTAAAATAGTAATATTAGTTAACTTATTATTCATTGTAATTGTTGATCAACTAAATTGCTGTTAATGAGTTTTGTTATTTTCCTTATAATGATTACATTTGCTGTTTCCTAATCAGACTAACACTGTAGGCATCTGTTTCCCATCGATCTTTCACAAAATCTCCTTATTAACTATTTATTATTTCTAATACTGTATAAACATTAATAATATTTCCTCTATTGAAGGTTGGGTCACTGAAAATAAGTACAATGAGTGAATATGGAGGATTTACACTTCAAACCATCGACAAATCTACTGGATACCGCTGGCAAAATGTTTATGTAAGTTTATTGGTTCCATCATAATGCCTGTCAAAATTTAATTTCGTTGTATATATGGATGATTATGTTTAATAATATGTTAAACGTGACTTATTCATATGATCATGAGCAGTTACTGAACATATATTAGTGTATCATTAAGCTTTTAAACATTTTATTGATAACATTTATATTTGTATTAATAAGATACTAATATGAACTTCAGAAAAGTTGCCATAATTGCCACTGGGCTGTGCACCCGTGACACTATATATAGAGGCAGTCAATAATATTACCATTCGCATCAACATCAACATCCCCGGAATATTCTCTACAAATGCCCAATTTCATTGTTGATTTAGCTAACCGTTACAAGAACCTAATCCATTTTTAACATTTGCAGTTCCAATTAGATGTATCTGAAACACAGTGGTTGACACTAACAGCTATGGGAGTTGCTGACTACTTGAACGTATTGGCTGTGGATGACATTTCGTTGTACGAGGGCTCGTGTTCCACCAACTCAACTCTCTTTTACTGTCGTGATGGCGAAACTGTTCATACTGATCAGGTAACGACCGAAGATTGCAAACAAATAATAAAAGAAAATGCAAGTTTTTCAGCAAAATGGCGGATTTTCTTTATCAGAAATATCTATACGAGTTTTTAATTTCTGATAATGGACCCCCCTTCAAAAATGTCTAGAGCTTTTTATTAGGGCAATTTAATGCTATGAGTTCTTGCACTTGTTCAAGGACATGGGCTGGGGCTGATGCTGGTATTTCTCAGCAGGTGACTTCCAGAAATTAGATTCAATATACTGTACTTACTTCATATTATTCTTTCCCAGTCATTCATTCCAATGATTTCAGAAACATCAATCCTTTTATTCATTAGTGAACAGTATGACTTGCTAATCTCTAAAAAAAAGAATTGCGTGTACAACCTGACTTAGGAAATTATTCACTGTGAATGCTTATATTTGATGAATATTAGCTATTCCTTTTTAAGAATGAGTGCTTTTATTTTTGTTAAACTGTCAACAATCTCATTTTCTTCTGTGTATCTAAAACTTACACTAACTTTTTAGCCTACCATTTGTTTATGTTTCAGGTGTGTGATTACGTAGCTCAGTGTATAGACCAAAGTGATGAGAGATGGTGCGCCACTTGCACGTTCAGCGAAGACTTTTGTGGTTGGCAGGATTCAGACACACTAGAAGATCCTGCTATGCTATGGTGGAAGCGACTCAATGACGGTTGGTTTCTGCTTGTTGATGTCCTTTGCTACACTTGATATGTCTTGAGTATTTGAACATCATTTTATCCGACTACTTTTACTTGCAATTTGATTTTGTAGATGAACTCACAAGATGAAATAATAAGACTGATGTTTGCTTTTTCTCTACAGATTCTCTTCCACCTGAGGATCCTCACAGATTCCACATGGAAGTCTCGAAGAAGGATGGAAGTGCCCTGAATAGCCCAAGGATCGTCACCCGTCTCCTGCAGCCCACTCATCATACCTGTGCATTACATCTTGACTATAAGCTCTATGCCCCAGATGGTTCAGGTAAGATATCATTACAAAATAACTGAAATATGTTGCAATTAATTTGCAAGCGTTCATCAGATTAAATATTTATTACTGTAGATCTTTGTTGCATTACTACAGTACTTATGTAATTTACAGTAGACTCGATATCTTGCTTATCTTTTGCGACAGGATAAGAGACTATCCAACTTGTTGTATTATTGATTGGTACCCTTAATTCTCTGCTACACTGTAGTTTTTATTTTTGTCCTTATTTTATCAAGTGGTATTATATAGGTGTATTTTCGCGATAGTTTTGGTCCCAAACTAAACCAAACTGAGCTTACGACTGCGCTTGAGATGGGTTGAGTTTCAGTTCGGTCGCGAAAACATGCCGTTGACGATGTTCTTTCGCTTGATACGGCTTTCAACTAACTCAAGCGAGAGCAACCCCCGGGTTGAGTTTGTTTGACTTTACGGAGTCAGTCGCAAGATTTCCGGAGTAGGCATGTGTGCGCCAAAATAACAATAAGTCAACCCGGCTTTCGACCAAGTCAACCCAGCTTGAGTTATAAGGCGCGAAAATATGCCTGCTATATCTATTCGATAATGAATTACATAGTGGAAATCATTCACAGTCAGATCAATTTGGGTAGTTTTGATTCATCAGTCATTTGAATTTCTAAATGATGAAACACTCTTTGGAATCTCATTGGTATTAGAAATGTGTAGCATTCAGTTTAGCTTTAGTAAATGTAAAATATTATTTTGATTTTGTGAATTTCAAACTAAGGTTGTCTTTGAAAATTATGAAAACAAAAGTGGTTTTCTCACAATAGGTCCAGAGATGAATATCTATCTTGACCATGGAGCATCCGACTTCACCAAACTTTTCCACGTCCAAAATTCCCAAGAGGATTGGCAGAACCTTCAGTTACCTATGGGATCCATCCCATCCTCCTTCCAGCTCATCATCGAGGCTACAGAAACTCCTGGAGACAATATTGTTGCTGCTGTTGACGAGGTCAACCTGGCCAATTGCTGGCCTCCTCCACCTTGTACGGAGCTCCCAGATGACTACGTCTGGTGCAACAACAAAGCCTGTGTTCCCTCGACAGCAGTTTGTGATTTCACAAATGACTGTGGTGACTATTCTGACGAGGCTTATTGTGGTAAGTGTGGTGTGGATTTTGGTATCTTTGCTTTACGGACAAGTGCTTCTATTGTGTAATATATAGATAAAACTTTTTCAGGCTTTATGTGCAAGGGGTTATTACCTAGATAAAAAGGTATAGTGGTATATAAATAGAGGAAATTATAGATTGTAGTGGAAGCACAAATTTCAGTTTAAATCATTATATCTGATTAACGAAACAGCTCTTTAGATGGATTGGCTGATGGAATTAATCATTTCTAAATACACAGTTAGGCTGAGAGATAGTAAGAGGATGATTAGTAAACTATTAAATTGATTAATAAATATGCAATGTAGGATCAATGTTTACAGAATATACTGTAGAAAATAGCAAGGAATCCTTGATGGAAATGATTACATCCTTGGTTTATCATGAACTTGCCCTTTATACTGTAGAAAGATAGCAATTGATAATCTGAACGCAAATAAATTTATTATTTAAATATTATCTATTCTCCAATGCAAATGATGTTGATCGAAGGATTTTAACTTTTTCCAATGCATTGCAATAGATTGAATGACTTCATCAAGGCCACCTGGTCAGATGCTTTTAGCTACCGTCCTCAACTTCAAAAATGCCTAAAACTTCGACTCTTTATACCAACAGACGACTACCACTTGAGATGCAATTTTGAAAATAACTTCTGTGGCTGGAAGACGACGTTCGATCTAACAAAGTCCAGAAATAGTGATAGGCCTCCATACCGAGATCATTCTGTCAACACTGGAGATGGACATCACTTGATTTTTGCACCAACGGGAAAAGCAAAGAGTTACACGAACAGCCCTATCATTGGAGCCTCAGACTTTTGCATGGTATGGAATCATAGAAGATATCTTCATATATTTCTGCTTAGCTTCCCCATTACAGATTTTACAATCCCTAGAATTTAATTTCGTACTAAAAATACTATTTCACTGACGTTCCATGGATGTGTGTTAATTTACTGCAAAAGTCATAGACATTACGAAATAACACTCACGTAGCGTAGGAGGATATTTTCTCAATTCATTTATGATATAGTTGTCTGCTAGAGTTCTTATGAACTAATTGCTCTTTCCATTTATTTTCTAAGATCCGTCTTTATTATGCTGTTGGAGGGGCCAGCACCACTACCCTCTATGTATCACTTCTGGATGCTTCTACACTGTTACCCATTGATGTAGATACTATCACAGCCCATGATCAAGATGTATATTATTGGCAACGCTTCGAGAAGATTTACACCTACGATAAGGATTTCTATGTGAGTAATATACTGTATTTTAATCAGATGTTCTGGGTTTTCTAAATTAACATTTTTGTAGGGGTGACGTATGAAGGCATTTAACTTAAGTAAGACTACTCTTCAATTCAATTTAATTTAGAAAACCCCATGCATAGACATTTTATTTGCATAATATTTAGAACTTCTTGAATACGAAGAACAAATTTCATATCTTTATCAACGCAAGGCTGTTTCCCTTATATTTCTACAAATATTTCAAGTTTATAATACAGTAATGTGTTTCTGTATCCTAAAGCTCGTCTTGGCAGCAGATATAGAAGAAAGTGGTTACGTAGCTCTGGATGACATCTCGCTGAGCCCTGAGTGTGCCATAGAAGATCCGACTCAGTTCCCACCCACTGTTACACCAAAACCTGGCCCATGTCCAACTGGCCAATTCTATTGCACTAAAAAAGGCAACTGTATTGATGATAACCTGGTATGTTCATGTCTTCACTCCTTTACCTGATGATTGAGTTGCTTACTAATTTTGCCTTTAAACCATTGGCTAATGGTGTGGTCCCTTTTGTTAGCAAAGCATTTCTTAATTGCCTCCTTGTCCATAGCTACTTGACAAACGAATCAGTCTTTATAGTATGTAATTAATTTGGCCAGTTTCTAGGAAAGAAATTGTGATCTCCATTTCTTTACAGATTTGCAATGGTTATAGAATTTAGTTTTTTAGAATTTTGGTTTTGATAGCTAATCGAATCAGAGTCTCCCACTTACAGGACAAGGGATAGATGGATCTTTCCCATATCAAACCTAGGTAGGGTAAAGCTTCCTTTCCCCATGTGAGAGCAGATTCTCTAAATGTCCCCTTGAGAAAAATGTATATGTTCCCGTTCTCCATCCTACTGAAAATAACCAGACGAATACAAGGGAGAATCTACTGAGTATTATGTGAAGGAAATTGTCAGAAAATGTCCTCTATTTTCATTATTGCTTAATGCACTTGATTATAAACATATATTGCTTAATGTACTTGATTATAAACATCTAAACTGCAAAACTTTGTGCTGTACATTTTATCTTTCCTTTTCTTCACATTTTGAAAGAAAGATTCGTACAAGGAGAATCAGTATTACATTGTGCTTCAGGAATATGACACTTTGACTCAGTGAAAGGCTACCCCACAAAAAAATGGCTCTTTGGGAACCCTGGCTATTTGTTGTATTTTTATGCAGTCACTTCTGTACTAAAGGAGTTTTTGTGTCATCCTCTTGGATAGCAAAGAAATAGAATGATTTATGTATCTTTGGATATATTTGATGTTTTTCCATCTAACTTCCTTTCAGAGAAGCTTACTCCTTATTCTGTGCTCCACTCATTTTTCAGTATTTCTATGAATACTATAATACCTGTTTCTACTGTAAATCAGATGACAAGAATCGGCTGAAATTTGACCAGAAATCTCTTGAGATTATATTAATAGAAGACTCATTTCTTAAGAATTACTTTACCTCATTCTGTTTCCAGGTATGTGACTTCAATCAAGACTGTGATGACGGTGAAGACGAATCGCTGTGTGGCACTTCTTCCTTTGAAAATAATAAAGGAGGATGGCAAGACATAAGTGATACCGATTACAAATGGTCTCGAATCAATGCCAGCAAGGCACATTCTCCTGATAACGTCGCTCCAGATCACGACCACACTAATGGAGGAGAAGAACCTGGCTTCTACATGTGGGTCCCAGCTGAATTTGCAGGTAAAGCTTACTCTCTGAAAGTTCTAAGTAATTCACGAAGCTTCATTGTAATATTGTCCAAAGATATTGTCAGCACTGTGAAAGGGCTCATCTCGAGAACAGTAGTTACTATGACTATTTTTCCCATGGCCCAAAACTATTATGGGCATATTCCATTAAAAGAAAGTCTGTTGTAACTTGGTACTTTTATTCTTCTAGTCTGTACTATAGGTTATATTTTATTCTAAAACTAGATATATTTATATCATTCTTGTATTAGGGTGGCATACATTTTTCATCTGATCATGTATAGCTCATTGATTTTGGCATTGAACTCTGTGTTAAGTCATAGTGGAAAGAGTTACCCAAACAACATTTCTATATGGGTGTGGAATAGTTCAAGAACCATAATGATAATAAAATGACTGAATAAAGGGAAGTATACACACTCAACACTCCCCAGAAGGTGACAAGCCTGGTGTTTTATGAGACAAAAGGAATACCAGTATTACATTTCAATACTGAATCAAATTTTTTTCCATCGGTGAAGATGATTAATAGTAATTACTGTATACTTAACTCTTATTTCTTATGATAGAGTGTAAGAGACCTAGGAATAGGAGAAAATACTGTTGTTGACTAAGCAACGACTTCTGCGCTTGCTATTGCCATGAAGAAACCATTCGCTACAGTTCCATGTTCTTTTTAATTATAGACAACTAGAAAAGTTAAAATATATATACGAGTAGGCCTGTGGGTACTACATGCTGCCGAGCTAACTAGATTTAATTTGTCCAAGTAACCACCATAAAAAAATTAAAAATTTAGAATATTTAGGAATGAGAATTGTATATCTTTTATCGAGCTAGATTGCTAACTGTGATAGTATTATAAAAAGCAATTGTTTTTATTAATTTGTGTGGAGTTGGATGCTTGCTATCATAAGTTTATATGTTTGAATGAATTAATGTATAGATACCTAATTAGAAACAGTTGGTTAGTACAGAATATACTTTGTGGTTGATATAGCAATGTTAATGTTCAATGCTTTTTTTTTATTATACAGTCTAGCCATGGAGCTAAGCATATTCTAGCTACTGATTCTCCTGAATATCACTTGGGTACTGCGGTCTCCTTTCCTTGACCTCTTTAATCTTTAGACAATGATAATTATATATGGGTTGGAGGATTGATTGTAGAAAACATGTATTAAGAATATGTTTGACTCTTTTTTTTCGCAGGATACCCAGAAGGAGTGGCAACAATGATATCGCCGGAAGTGGGTCCAACTGGCTTACAGTGTTCCCTTCAGTTCTGGTATTACTGTAAAGATTCCCGACCTCTGTTTGGTGCTGTCCTCTATACAGCCAACAACACCCACGAAGAGATATCTAAAGGTCTTATTTCATGTACATCTAACCAGGAATGGAGACATGCTTATGTATATGCAGGAGATCAACACACGACAATTAATGTAAGTTTTATCTTGTAGTTGCATCAGTAGCAAAAACATTATAAAGTTATACGTTTGGTTGATTGCTTGGTTATAAGCTAGTATTCTTTTGTGGTTTAAAGCATAGCATATTTTTATGCACTTTAACTGAGTACGACTTTTCTGAAGGGTCTTTATATCATCAGAATGATAATCTACCTTAGCTATGTATTTTCTTGCATAGATTAGTATGATGCCCTGTTATTATTGGGATGTAAGCCTATTCCACATGGCCATAATCTTAGATAAGATATCAGTAGCCTTTGTTATAATAGCCGTGACGAATTATTTGTCATTTTAAAATACACTTAAAGGAAAATAGAGGAGAGAAAATTCATTAAAGTTTCTAATATCAACAATATGAATAACAAAGGATGAGTTCCTTCCCCCCCCTCTCCCCCTTCTTCCTTCAACACTTTTGTGATGTTACCTTTGATTCACTACACTCTAATGAGCATTATGTAATTAATGAATAATGTTGTTACATATATGTTGATATTTCATGTATGCTTTATGAGAAATTTAGCAAGCTGCATCTAACTGAAAACATAAGATGTTTGCAGCGTGATTTGTTAATGTATTAATGTCACTGTGAAGACTCATTTCTAAAGTCATTTTCTTATCTTTCTTTCAACTCCAGTAAGGCATGATTGGCGTCTTTGTTGCCTATTTCTAATTTTCCTTTGCTCCAACATTCCCTCATACTTAGCATTACCCCCAAAAATCATTATAATGATAATGGTGTTAGTGATTATAATAAGAGCAACATTAATGAAGATAATTATTATAACCTGGATATTGATAATAGCAGGTACAATAATAAAATAACAATCGTACTAAGAAGAATGTAAATCATGGGGATAGTTACTGTGATTGTGATGATGGGGGGGGGGGGGGGAAATATGATGATACCCTTGTAAGTGATGTATCAAATACTTGAATTTATCCCGGTATTATGTCATGGTCTTAACGTATTCACTACTGTTACTGATTACTATGTCCCGGTGAAAACTGAATGGTATTCAGTCTTTAGGAAGTTTATAGAATACTATATGGATTTGACCATTCAATACAACATGATCGAAACAAGTCCATTTTTCGAGGGGCCTTTGATATAGCCCAATGATGTATGTTCAAGTTTATTTCCTGTAATGTTTATTTCAGGCTGAACTTACGAGTATGTTGTACGAAGATAAACACGATGTGAAGAAATACGACCTGGCTGTTGATGACGTCAGTTTCAGTCTTTGCTCCAAGAAGGAACCAAATGCAGATGTAAGATATAGATTATTGGGATGTAATTACTCTGTTTGAGAATCTATTTGTTAATTTGTAGTTTGCTTGGTTATTTTGATATTTTCAAAAAAAACTTCTTCAAATTATGATATAGAGTAGGGATCTCCAACTTATGTCCCACAGGCCAGAGTTGGCGCCGTCACAAGTTTATGTTGGGCTCTATTTATAATTAAAAAGTATTTTTTTTACTGGCAATATAACAATGTATTGATTTTATGCAATTGCTTTAAATAGAAGGGAGCATTATATTTTGGATTTTTCTTTTTATTGTTCTTTACTATACACTATATTTACTATATGTATCGATTCATACAAAAGTCATATCATATGAACAGGCTTCCAACTGAAGTATTGCATATAGGACTGAATGACAATGCTTTATTCAAAAGGATATGTCATTTCAATTATATAAGTTACAAGGAATTTTTGTTTTTGAAATTTATACACAGGCTCAGATGTGGTTCAACTGCAGTACAATTCTATTACAATTAGCACAAGTAAGAGCTGTGTCAAATATAAATAATTTTCTTGTTTTCAGGATGACATCCAATGTACCTTTAGTGAACCTTGCGGACTTTACAACAATCACGATGATGACCGAGATTGGAAAACAGCTGAGGATGATTTCAGTAAGTCTATTTGTATGTATAATACAAAAGTTAATATTGATTAAATCAGTATACAGATTATTTACTTAAGTCTTCAATCACCATATTGCTGAAAATGATGCTATGCATTACTCTAAAGATACTCTTCACTTTTACAATTGTAAGCACTATATTGACTGTAAAGAGCAATTCTTGTGCATGTTGTTTATAGCAAACATTGTTCATGGTCTCACTGTTCAGTATAAACTGTGTTGGCTATTGTCTTTGCATAAAAGAGAAGTTCTCCACAATAGATACCCATGACTCAATGAACAAAGTCAACTTATAGATAGGTTCTCTGATTTACATTTCTTTCTTTCTTTGTTGCAGACAAGTATATGATGATAGAGAGCTCAGATGTTGCAGCCACAGCCACTTTGCAGACTTGGTGGAGATCAGCCTCCGTTGGTTTTTGCTTATCCTTCCGGTATATCATTGGCCCTTAAGCTTTATTTTTTTTGCGTTTTCATGTATATTTCATCCATGTCTTTTAACCCTTTCATATACATTAGTTCAGTGATTAATGTTAGAGTTGCTAGGCTTTATATTGATGCAAATTTGTAAATAATCATTATAGAGTTGTGCTTTGATCTTTCAAGGTACTTCATCGAGGAACGTGCTAATCTCACAGTAACCATGCGAGGTAAAAACGCAGGTGAGGAAGAGACTCTGTGGATGGCTGATGACAGTATGGAATACCTCGACTGGCGTCACAAGTACCTCAATGTCTTCTCATCATATGATTATCAGGTGAGTGTGGCAAAGCTCTTGAACTTCAAATACATGTACAGTTATGTCACCAACAATAATGTGATAATGGAGTGGTGATCTGGTTTTCATTCAGCTAATAATTATGATACAATCTTATCGTGCACTGCAGCTGTCACTGTGAGAGGCTTTACCTTTTCTTTCTGCTGTATAAGTCTTACACACAGTATCTTAGCTGTGGTTAACCTTTTAGATATTGACCCTGAATATAGCAGTCATAAATGAGTGGTAATAGTGAGAATTCGGTTTTTAATTTCACAGAAAAAGAGGTTTTCAGTTAGTTGGTGGTTTTATGTTCATCACAATGAAAATACTTTCGGCAGTAAATCTTAGGTTTCCATACCTGTTTTCCCATGTACTTTACACATATGATGCAGTAAAATTTGTGTAGATGACAGTAACAAATACAACGAATAATCTGACCAGATGACCAGATCAAACATCCTTTAAGCATTGTATTCACTCTTTATGTCACAAATATCCTCAAGAGCATATTGAAGATATCTTGTTACACCAGGGATATTTTTTCTCCTTTTATTTTACGATTATTCTCTTGTTTACCTTAATTTTTATTTACCTCCATTTTATTTTTTATTTGACACAGATATGGATCACAGCCTATGGTATCACTTCACCACAGAGCATTAGGCTAGATGATGTTACCATCATAGAGGGTCAATGTCCAGCGCCTTTAGTATGCACATTCGATGAAATAACTGAAGACTGCTCTTGGAGGAATGCAGAAGAGCCAGGTGCCACTTTGGAATGGGACATTACTGCTGGCTCAGAAGGGAAGCCCAACACGCCATCGTAAGTGTTTTGTCTTTGTCTTATTGTTCCTCACGTGATTAATAATGTTTTGATTACAGGTGTTGAGTAGAGTCTTTGTTGTAAATCCACATTTCTCCATTAGGTGCTAAAAATCAGTTTTCAAAGAACAGGAATTTTTAATTTTTTGAAGTTTTATCCCTAAAATGATATATTACATGATTAAATTGATAACATCACATAAGCTAAGAAAATCCAAAAAACTTTTTTATATAAGATATGGAAATTGGAGAAATACGACACTTTCCCAGAACATTAACCATCAGTCCAAAGCTGGGGCGGGATTCCCAAAACCTTTACGGATGTCGTATGTTGCGTCCTTTTTCCAAAGATTATG
>SKFP01153105.1:0-11009 GCA_005815305.1 Pandalus platyceros | reverse complement strand
CAGACAGACAGGATTTAAAGAGGAGATGCAACTTACAGACAGACAGATAGAATTCAAATAGGAGATGCAACTTACAGATGGACAGACAGAATTCAAAGAGGAGATGCAACTTACAGACAGACAGACAGGATTTAAAGAGGAGATGCAACTTACAGACAGACAGGATTTAAAGAGGAGATGCAACTTACAGACAGACAGCCAGATCTAAAGAGTAAATCCAACTTACAGACAGACAGACAGGATTTAAAGAGGATATGTAACTTACAGACAGACAGACACGATTCAAAGAGGAGATGCAAATTACAGACATACAGACAGGATTTAATGAGGATATGTAACTTACAGACAGACAGACAGTATTTTATGAGTAGATGCAACTTACAGACAGACAGACAGGATTTAAAGAGGAGATTCAACTTACAGACAGACAGACAGGATTTAAAGAGTAGATGCAACTTACAGACAGACAGACAGGATTTAAAGAGGATATACAACCTATAGACAGACAGACAGGATTCAAAGAGGGGATGCAACTTACAGACAGACAGATAGGGTTTAAAGAGGAGATGCAACTTACAGGCAGACAGGATTCAAAGAGGTGATGCGACTTACAGACAGACAGGATTAAAAGAGGAGATGCAACTTACAGACAGACAGACAGGATTTAATGAGGAGATGCAACTTACAGACAGACATACAGGATTTAAAGAGGAGATGCAACTTACAGACAGGATTTAAAGAGGAGATGCAACTTATACACAGACAGACAGGATTCAAATAGGAGATGCAACTTACACAGACTTACATGAAATAAAGAGGAGATGCAACTTAACACAGACTTATATGAAATAAAGAGGAGATGCAACTTGACTTGTAAAGCCATCCAGAAGTAACTATTAGGAGATTATGGATATTTAGAAATATGTATGAATCTATAGTCAACAGCAGAACTTAAAGACATAACACTAACTCATTTTTCCTCCAAAGACTTACGTAGGTGGAAGAGAATTAGAAAATTCAAATTGTGTACATTTTTAAACCATTCGATTTCATATAATGTAACGAAAAATGTAATTAGTAAATAAAGATAAAATTAAAGGAACAATCTAATGCATTGTTGTAGATGATCTGTTAACAAGTTCTTTCACTCATACAAGTCCCTTCCCTCTGTCAGCCCTGTTAGGTTTGGTAACACTGTCAAACTCATGGTTTCAGGCATTTCAAATGTTGGCCTGAGTTCTAATGTATGAATGAACCACCACTTATACCGCTTTAAGTCGTAAGACTGACAGTGTTACCAGGCCAAATAAGGAAAGTCTCAGCTGACTATGAGATTGGACTGTTATGAGTGATAGTGCAATAATCCTAATGACATATCAAACAAGTAACAGAGAAATATTATTGTAAAATATCTATTTCTTGTAAAATTATCAAGTTTAGTCATAGTGGTGTTATCTAAGAAGGAAATTTGAGCACTCAATTAACTGTAAAAATGAAAATACATACCCTTGTTCCGCACTCAAGCACTCCTTTGTGATTCTTGCAGTATGGGTAGTGGTAATATCCCCAGAGGGCATTTGGACGCATTTCGGCACCAATTTCGAGTAGAACCTTTGGAGATGAATAATGATGAAATTAAAATAGGTAATACTCTTTAAGAATGGTGTTTTGCTCTCTCTCTCTCTCTCTCTCTCTCTCTCTCTCTCTCTCTCTCTCTCTAAGGCCTTACTTTAACTCCCTATAACCTTTTATGTCTGTCTGTCTGTCTGTTTGTATGTGATTCTGTCTGTCTGTCTGTCAGTCTATGTCTATCTGTCTGTATGTCTGTCTATGAGAAAATATGGGAGCAGGGCATTCATGGTGTAGGTATGCACCCAACTGGTTTCACTAAGTTACTACACCTCCATAAAATCCTTAATGGAAGCATTGAAGCTTCTCTCAGATTCCGCATCAATTTCCTCCTCAGTCCAGGAGGGATGCTGCGAAGCCACCCAGTCGTGAGATGCTGATTTGTATTCTTTTGGGGCCTCACCCAGCACTGGGAGATACTCTTCAAAATCAAGAAGACCCAAACCTGTTGCGAAAGAAGATTAAGTTCAATATCAGCGTGGAGGTCAAGCTTCTATTGCTTCAGAATTAATGGGTGCATTATATCAAAGTTCTTGGTCTTTATATAATAATTCTTGAAAGGCTATTTGTATTTACACTAGATTTTCCACAATATTGTTTATTGCATGATAATTCTTGCACGGTTATTAGTCGTGACAGTCATCAATGGCATTGATATGATAGTTCTTGCAAGGATAATGTCCATATTAAGTTCAGGGGTGATACATTTTCTACATCTTACCGCTGAAATCTTGAGGCATAGTCTCGACTTGGTCCCTGAATGTACTTTTGTGGTCCTCGATGTCACCCATCTGGGGAATTCCCCCATTCACCGATTCGTTGCCATTCAAATAGGGAAATTTCCCTGGATGATACCAGATGTTCACCTGGAATTAAAACAAAGATTATAGTTTGTTTCCTTGATCTATTGCAAACTCAACAGTCTATGACTGAATGATTAAATGTGTTATGGCTAGGTAATTTATCGGAAATTTTGATCTACAGTACATCGAAGTTGTATTATTGATCATGTAAAAGTTCTATATATTTCTAACTCGCACAGTAATTTCCTTATTAATTCTTTATAGGAAAACTGATTTTGCACTCATCTTCCTATTCTAAATATTCTTAACTACTGAAAAATCATCTATGTTCTACTAGTAACATTGATTGGCCAAGGATAGCATAACCTATTAATATTTTTAAAATTACTGTGTAAGACGTAACTTATGTGGAATACGAATCCATAATCCTTCCAAAAGGATTACTGATAATATTATCAATCACTATATAATTATACAGCAGTATAGAAAATGGGATATTATGGCAAGGGTTTGGAATATATTATCTTTATTATTGTTGTGATTATTGAGTCATTCCTCGTCTTACCTTATCTCCTTGGAAGACATCATCAGTATTCTGTATGATGCCGAACTGTGTAACGTTGATATAAATGTCCCAGTGATGACACCTGGACGAAGGAGCGTTCCAGTAGACTTTGAATTCTTTTGATCCTTCCGTAGATCCGGATAGCATCCATAATCCTAATAGAGTTGGGATGAAGAGAAGGCGAGGTATCTTTGCCATCTCGGTTATTTTAAGATATATTTTCAATCTGCAAAGATAAGTAAATCGAAACAAGAGGAAGTTTAGTATCTGTATATATTATAACGTGTTTTTTTTACTATGCGAATATTAAATTTGTAACCATCTTTTTTAGCGTTGGGGAATGTTGTTATATTTAAGTGTGAAATATAATAGATGTTATGACGTCAGGTAATTTCCAATAATTCATTTATGTTTGTACATTCTCATGTTTGTGTCCTTGTGTGTGTGCGTATGTAGGCTTCTCTATTAGTCTGTTTACGGTTGTATTATTGAACATAAGCGAAGAAAAGGATGGTTAGCTCCTTTGATGTAGGAGAGATTGGTAACACTGATCTCCATTTATAGAGATTAGTGGTTGGTAGCAATGATCTACATTAATAGAGATCAGTGGTTGGTAGCACTGATCTCTATTAATAGAGATCAGTGGTTGGTAGCACTGATCTCCATTAACAGAGATCTGTGGTTGGTAGCACTGATCTCCATTAACATAGATCAGTGGTTGGTAGCACTGATCTCCATTAATAGAGATCAGTGGTTGGTAGCACTGATATCCATTAAAAGAGATCAGTGGTTGGTAGCACTGATCTCTATTAATAGAAATCAGAGGTTGGTAGCACTGATTTCCATTAATAGAGATCAGTGATTGGTAGCCATACACAAACAGATTTGTACGTGCGGTTGTCTTATTTTTCACATGCTGTAGCCCCTTACACACAACCATGCACCAATAACACTCATGCATGGCAACACTGTTGAAATTCATCAGCTAATATATTCAAGCATTACAGGGTTGTCTGTTTTACTTCACTCATCACCAGTCACTCATTTGAATGATGAAGCATTGACATCATGCACAAGCACTGTCATGACGAGTTTCAATTGTGTTGTCATGTATGACTGTCATCATTTTGTCATTGGTATACGATAGGGTGTGTAAAGGGGTTTACTTCTCATACACCTGATGTACCTCCAGGGCTGCTGTACCTCAGGTACACTTCATACCTATGTTGAGATTTAGCATGTAGGAACTAATGAATGATTCTGCACATGCAGGACTACCAACCCCTCCGACATCGAAAGCCTCCTCTTCCCCTTCGATTACACTTAAGAATAGGACTCTTCTGCCTTAGTGATTATCTAGCATTTTTTTCATATTCATTAATTGTTTTCTATTATGGTGACTATTTTACTTTAACCTCTATCCTTAATACCCTCTGAGAAAGAATATCCTCATGAGTTAAATAGAATCATCATAATGTGCCAAAGGTCAACCATAGAATTAGGGTCCAAAAGCACAACACGTCAATATTTACAATTACATCATTTATTTATCTATTAACATAGCAACTTTAAGTTCTTTAGTCTTTAAAAAATTATGATGAAAGTACATTGCCACATGACAAATAAAGAGTGGACTGTAGAAATTAGGTAGAATATGATTATGACAATCAGCACGGATAACTGGTTAAACGGATATAACTGCGATTTGTACAACCACACCACTTGGCCCGGAATCACACGAACAACAGGATAATGAGTCAGCCGATCTAGCTACCCTTCAAGCGTAACGCACTAGTACCCTGTCCAAACAGCTGAAACTGGAGAGAAACTCATTATAACAATTATTGACTAATTGAATTAACATTCGGCATGCACTGCAAATGAAAATGAAACATTCAGGTTTCACAAAATAAGTTTCGGCATCCAACACTATGTAATACACAATATCACGGTTCAGCTTGATACAGATATTTAATTGAATTAAATAAATAAGATTATTTATTAACCCTGAGTTCCAGCACCCACACTATCCCTTATCGCACAGTAATGACTCAGTTAATCAAGATACTCTCTATTAATGCACAGGTTCACGCACATCTCGACAACACAGACTAATCCAATAATTTCTTTGAGAAGAACTACCAAGTTCTCCCCATATGACACTGTAACTTACCCAAAGTCTGCTCAAAGTCGTTGTTGGAGTAACTGGCAAACAGTTCCCATCAAGTAGGGACAGACATCAATCTGGTCGCAAGATAACGTCGATGCAACCAACAATTGCCTTTTCACTCAAGGGATGTAAAGCCAGCTGGGAACTAGTTGCGGTGTTTGGTCTGAAACTGAGCTTGCTTGCTTGCTTGACTGCTGCAGAGAGCTAGGGTGAAGGTAGGTTGAAAAGGGGGAAGAATCAGAGTAAGTAAGAGAGGAAGCGGAGGATAAAGAGTGGCCATACACTTTGATTTTTCATTTTATTTTTTGCTTTTTCTTTTCTTTAGAAAAATCAGGCTATCACAAAAATACTAATCAATCATCACTTGAAGAGGCACCAGGCTATCACAAGAGGGCCAAAGTTGATATCTACATTTAAGATATGGACAAAATGAGTGTCCATTCACGCTAGAGAGTCATATGGATGATGAATGATATAGTATGAGAATTAGACAGAAGTCAATAGTACAACTATTGTAATAGGATGATGATGATGTGAGTAGAGAGGATATGTGTCTCATACATGTCAACATTAAATGTGCTTGATAAAAACAATAGCCTTCACGTAAGGCAACACGCAAAGAATACGCAAAGTATGCTTGGTTTCTAGTGGTATTTAATTAAAAGAAATTAATAGGAGGAGTAATTAAAGATGGAAATATAGATTGGGAGGTCTTTTTGCAGTGCTCAGGGGGCAAAGTTGGCCCTCATATTGCGGCATCTCCCGCTCTATTGAAAGGACAGAAGGAGTGATGAAAGATAGATTAGGGGGTCTTCTTGCAGTGCTCAAGGGGCAATGCGACCGGGAGTCGGCCCGGAACAGGCGGAAGTTAATCGACGCAACAGCGTCGGTCCTTCCCCAAGCTAAAGCAATCCCCATTATTGTAGCATCTCCCACTCTATTAAAAGAAGAAATAAGAGAAACGTTGTAATGTTATAACATTAAGGATAACAATAATTATTAAAAAATCTACTCGCTACTGCCCAAGCACAAATAATAAGGTTGGACAGAGGAATGAGACAACATAAATGGAGGTGAAAACAGGATGATCACTAAATTGGGGTAACATTGCCTAGGAATTGGTCGAAGTTGGGTGGAAGGTCTTCCAAAATAAATTTTCTATTGGAGTAGAATATGGAATTAATTATACGTTCTACAACTGTTTCAACAGGGTTTTTTACAGGAGTCGCATTAACTCCCTCACAGTTTTAAGAATCGTCCGCGCGTTGCATTTCTAGAATTAGAAAAATCCCCTTCTCGTTTTTTACCCGCACCCGCGCGTTGAATCCTTGATGGATTTTTTCCGGAATTACGGCCTCGTTTACACATTTGTGGATGGTAGGTATTGCTAGCCATACATATCAGGATCGGTACCGTGCAAACAGAAAACGGATATCTTCAAAACAGACCATATGGGAAGGGTTTAAAGGGAAGCATGTGTTTATCACCCATTGTTCATTCAGTTTATATACTTTTTTTTCAGTGCATTTTTTTTATTTTTTATTTTTTGCTTATCTTCCCTATGATGTTCCTCATCATTTCCAATGATGAAGTCCTATTCAATTTCAATAAAAATCTACGCTGGAAATGGCTCTGTGTGTTTTAATTGACTAACTGGTAACTCAAGAGTGGTAGGGGTACCGCTCACCACATGAAATGAGCTTGGTCGGCGAGGGTGTTAATTTGGTAGTTGTCGAGTTTGTAAATAGGGTAGAATTCATCGCTTTTATCAAGATACATAGCTTTCATTTTGCAAAGGATTTTATAAGCAGTTTTATTCAATATAATATTAAGTAGGTCAATTTTACAATACGTGTGTAGATTGGAGGTTTTTCTGTGGTTGCTCAACCTAGTATTGGTAATCAACCTACATGCAATATTTTGAATTTTTTGCAATTTGCAGATATCTTTATAACCAGACTGTAGTGTCTGATAAGAAGGATATTCCAATGAGGGCCGCACTAAAGCCTTAAAGAGCATTGGAAAAGTGTTTCAACTGGAACAAAAGGTGTTTTGAATTTCTTAGTGTATTTGTAATATGCCGAGTGAATTTAAATTTAGAAACGTTATAGCCGAGAATCTTGGCTAAGTCGGTAATAGGTCTTAGGATGTTATCAATGCAGACACTGCCGATGTTTTCAATGTTCTTATTATGTGTGCCTAAGATTGTTATTGTACATTTGTCATTACTAGTTTTTATTTTCCAATCATTCTCCTATGATTTTGTTCTTTTAAAGTCAATTTCAGCTTTAGATTTCAAGTTTTTTATGCAGTTAGTTCTATTACTGGATGATACGGAGCTTCGAATAAAATGTACGATGTCATCTGCAAATTGGACTATTATTGTATCATTATGGTAGGGATCTGGATGGTCATTAACAAAGATATTAAAAAGTATTGGCCCAAGGCACGAGCCTTGTGGCACCCCTGTTTTGGGGATGATTGGTGAAGCTGAAATACCAGCAAATGATGGTGTAATGAACCTAATTTTAAAATAAAAGAACATCAACGAAAGGAAAGGTAGATCGCAAATGGGAAGAATATTTATCTTGTATAAGAGGCCCTTGTGCCACACTGAATCAAAGGACTTATGAACATCACACGTGCCTAATACAGTTATACGTTGTTTAGAAGTATTTTCGAGAACAGTAGAGTTTATCATTGTGATAGGGTGGCTGGTACTGCTATTTTTCCTAAATCCAAATGGATTTTCATTATATAGATTATTGTGCTCAAGGTAGTAGGACAATCTACTAGATATAATTTTTTCATAAACTTTACCAATCAATTCAAGTAAACATATAGGTTGATAATTCATGGGATTTGACGCATCTTTTCCGGGTTTATTAATAGAAATCATGTTGGAAATACATAGGGTTTCAGGATAGTGACAAGTGCAAAGTATGGAGTTATAAATGTGATGGAACGCTGTAACATAATTTGGTGGGAGAAGTTTTAGATTAGGAGCCTTAATACAGGAGGGGCCTGGAGCCTTGTCTTTAATAGTTTTTATAGTGGTAAGGATTTCGTTACGGGTTATCTCTCTACGTAGGGGATGATCAGGGATTAGATTATCGTAATTAATTATGTCAATTTTTTTTAGGTCTTGTTTAATGCTTTTATACCATCTATGTATCCTTTTCGTATTGGGATTATTAAAATCAGGGTCGACGTTTGTGTTAAAGATTGTAGCCCAACACTTAGAGAATAGTTCAACTTGTTCGGACGGGTCAGTTACTTTGTGAGTAGGAGTGATGCTCAGGCCTGCTTAAATAATAAGGTCACTCCCAACTGAAATAGATCGCGGTTTCTCTTGACCACTATTGCCACGTAGGGTTTTCAATTTGACTCCAAAATAGACAGGGCTGGCCATAACATTCATAGGTGATTTTACAGATTGAGTCCCAATTTTCCTTGTAGTTACTATAAATTAAATTAGAGAGGCCAGTTCTGGCAGTAGTGATATATAACCTATTTGGAAACCCAAAGTCAGCATTGGAAGTGATCATTGATTGCAATTGACTGAGCTTACGCAAAATGAGGGAAGTTGGCATGTAAGTTCTAATAACTTGTGTTGAATGGAGTGGGCAACTTAACTCTGTGGCAGTTTTAATATTAGTATTAACAGTGTTTAGTAAAGTATTGATGGATGAGTAATGTTTGCCTTCAAGGCTGGAAAATGCGGTGTCTCGTAGGGTGTTTCGGTAGGTAGTAACATTTAATTTCTTGACCATATGCAGCACAGGTCTCAATAGTTTGCATGGTTGGGCTTGAAATATAAGTATGACTGGAATATGATCATAACTAATTTGGCTGCCGGGGGTGATCAAAATGTGAAAAATATTAAATGAGTCATGAACAAGGACATGCACGCACGAATGGGAATAGCATTTTAACAATCATAGGCTGTTACCATGAACCTCCTTGGATTATACCTATGAAATTTGATGTTTCGAGCTGCCTTTTTAACGAAAATCTCTGTGCGCACACGCACGTGCATAGAAATAATAATAATGAAAATAGAGAGAGAGAGAGAGAGAGAGAGAGAGAGAGAGAGAGAGAGAGAGAGAGAGAGAGAGAGAGAGAGAGAGAGAGATTTGCCTTGACGACACATACTCCCATGCTAAAACATATTGCATTGTCATAGCTATAATATTAATATTATTATTTTTTGGTCAGGTACACCTTAAAGCCAGTTAAATTCTCTACATAATATTCGCAAAAGAATTTGAGGATGACATAAATTAACCTCACCAGTGCCTATCGATTTTTAGGTTGAATACAAATCTTTGTATATTTTGACGTTCAACTCATATTTTCTTCATGAAATACTATTCCGATCGAATTTTCATTTGACATATTTAAGAAAGAGACATTATCTAGCATTATGACACAAGAAACTTTATCTTGATACCTTTATAAATTACGGAGCTATAACAAATAACCTACGCATGTCGTTTAGAGGAGCTTACTGCCTTGTAGCTGGGACGATGATGTGTGCCTCCAGCTAACGCTCTCGGGTCCAGGGAGAGGAAAGATATCATCATAACCCTATGGGGGTGCTTTTTGAAAATGATTTTACTATCACTTGGTATTGGTTTCAGGTTCCTACACTGAAATATCTTCCTATTATGTGAAACAAAATAGCAAAAAATTAAATATTCATTATGAAATAGAGTAATGGAACGATGATTTTCATTAGCTAATACGATCAATCTACTTAAGGTGACAATTTATGGCTAAAAGCTCAAGTTCATAGCTATAATATTATGTGAGTTATTCTGCATACACCAATTATGCAATGTTCAAAACACCACAAATAGCGCAAGCATGCGTGTATGCATGAGAATTGAATTGTAATGATACATAGGTTATTACCATCAACTTCCTTCTATTATACTTGTGAAATTTCAAGTTTCTAGCTCCTTTTTTAACGAAAATGCGCGTGTGCACGCGTACGTGCATAGAATGAACGAAAATCATACTTTCTGGAGCCCACTCACCCCAGTAATATACCCAGCAACTTTGGTGAAGATCCGTTCAACCATCTCGCTGTCATTTAAAAACTCTTGAAATTCTTTAATATATGCATTAAACAAAAAAGTTAATTACCAACGACCTTGCCGAACAGTCCCAAGCAACCTTCTATAGGTAGGAATGTATTTGCCCAATCCTAAATTGATAGCTATCACATTACGGGAGTTATCGTCTAAAACCCGATTCAGCCAAAAACCTAAAATCCAAGATGACCGCCAAACCACGTGATCAATCATATTAAATTTTATTTTGAAAGATACATCCGTTGATGTATCGTTTGAGAAAAAAAAATACGGTGTTCGCCACAGGCTAGAACACTTAATAACAGAAACAAAAGGTATTCCACGCCAGCTTCGCAGCTTGAACACCTAATAATCAGCCAAAGAAGTTTATCTGCACAAAAGCTCCTCGAGCACTTCTTCATTCATATGTCACAGGTATCACAATTCTAATTCCCATGAATATCAGTCAGACATTCTCAACAATATAGAATAAGTAACACACGTATAGAAATCGGCTAAATCATCAATACCGACTCAACGATACCCCAAGTCTTCAATCGATCATTGAAATAGACATCATCCAAAGGTTCTCAATAAGGTAGAGCCAGCAATATGAATAGTGCAAAGATCTAGTTCATCAATATCGTAGCAGTGCAACCCGAAGTCACCAATCAAACATTCATGTAAACATACATCGAAGAAAATACACATAGAAAATGTCACCAATCAGTCATTCCAATGAACATCAATCGAAAATTCTCAAC
>SKFP01152649.1:0-10356 GCA_005815305.1 Pandalus platyceros | reverse complement strand
TTTACACATTTTACAACCTCTCGTATGTTCTTCAAATAACACAACCACTTATCGGCATTTAATATAAAATCATTCCAAATTCTTCATAACATTGCAACAAGGGATAGGAATAGGCCAAGCGTGACCTTCTTCTCTTTGTACTTGACGCTGAATAAGGAATGGATTTCAGCAGGCTTCAGTGAGGAGGTATATAACCCCTTTAGTATTTCAAGGGAATATCTGGAGTAAGGTAATTGATTTGCTGAGAAATGGTTTATGTTGGAGCGTTCTCTCCATTCATATATTGGAATAACTCTTGAATTATACAGAAGGGTAGAGTTTGATTTTTTTTAAGGTGATTTCATTTTTTCTTCAGGCTTACCAAAATATCACACATTAATAAGTACATTTTGGGCTTTACTTTGATTATATTATTATCCATTGTTTTGATGGAATTTTTAAGTGAAAAATGTAAAATATAAAATGATCATTATTTATCAAAATTTTTATTTGAAATTTATGACACTAAAAGATCTTATATAGAATAATAAAGGAGTGCCGGCGTTTTCAGATTTATTGAATACTTTCTTTTCTTTCTTTTTTTGTAGATTTTTTTATGAAATTTCAAAAGTGTAAAAGTAAAATTCGATTAATAAAATGTATTCAATAAAACTAAAAAATCTGGCAAATTGTATTAATCTATATAAGATCTTTTAGTGTCATAAATTTAAAATCAAAATTTTGATAAATAATGATGATTTTACATTTTGAAATAGGGTAGCTTTTTTCCCTTAAAAACTATATGAGGGCGGCGCCCCGCATTGAAAAATGGATAATAATATAATCAAAGTAAAGCTCAAACTATACTTATTAATGTGTGATTTGTTGGTAAGCTTGAAGGAAAACTTAAATCCCAGAAGGAAAAATTAAATCCCTCCCCCCTATAAAATTAAACTCTCCCCTTTAAAAGGATGCTTTGTTTTACATTTTTACATTTGTTATGAACAATATTTATTCCAGTATCATTGTATGTACGTATAACATTTGGAATTAATTTTCATAATGATTTCATATCCAGTGTTGTACATCCATTAAAACAAAAGTTGTTATTCAATTATTAATGAACTTGCTTAATCTCTTCAAGTGATGAACAATAAAGTTTTAAGTGAGGAGACCAGCACAAGTATCTTAGGTCCATTTAGGAATGTTTCAAACATGTAAAGTGGCCTTCTGAAATACTATGAGGTTAATATTTTCTAAAGGGTCATTTGAAGCATATGTGAATCAAATCAAAAACAGTTTTTAAGAATATTTGTTCTTCGATTATAATAATTAATTTTATAATGGAATTATCCTTGACATTTACAATAAACAAGATAATAGAAATCATATATAAAATGTCCTTCAGGCCACTAAGAACAGTTTTACTTCAATTATTTTTTGTTTTGTATTAACGTTATAAGTGACATATACAAAACAATAGTACTGTGCAGTAATTAGCGTGTATAATGATGACTCATTAGAAGTTCAATGGCACTCCCATAGTTAACAACTGGATGTATATAAATGTAATGTTTGTTTTTCTGGAACAACGGTACTATAATTCTTTTTTTATCAGTTTGAAGAGAAATACGCTGCTATTGACTCAGAAAATATGCAAAATACATGATCATTTTAGTTTCTTATTATCATAAGATATATCTCACAGAAGAATTATGTCAGTACTAGTTCGATGTTGATATATCAAGCAAATATAATGGGATTAACCACAAAGTTCAATATTATTGGATAGTTAACTCTTATCCAATATAAATATAAATTTTTTGAACTTGGTTGATAATATTTTCACTAGTTCAATTATTAATTGAAGGCTTCTATATTTTATTAGTCCACCAAAGACCCTGAGGGAATTAAATCTTATTGATGACAAGCATTTTTCTATTGGCCTTGAGTTCCTTGTTGTATTTTGACTTGATCTGAAGAGGATATCGTTTATCATCAGTTTCTTAACGATGAAGACTCATTTGCATCCAGGTAAATGAGTGAATATATTTTTCCTAATAGGTAATTCACAAATGTTTCCAGAAAGTTGGTTGTTGTAATGGCAGAATGCAACTAAACAGATAGTTTCCTTAGTGCTATTATTAACACACTTGTCTGCCATTACTCTTCTTCAAGATACAGCACCAGCTAGTACTGTATTAAAGCAGTCAAGTGGAGTATGTAAATTTGGTTCCTCCCTTGCTTGGTGTTAATAACACAACTGTCAACATGAATCAGATCCCGAATATTATTCTAGTCCAATCTCACATTGTTCGAGCATCTCTCGCAATATCAAAGCTGATTTAATACTTACAGTATTTTCTGAGACAATGTCACACTGTTAAATTTTGACATATTCCCTCTTCGCTAATGTAGATATTCTGCAGAGTTATACAATCAATATAGATATTTTTTTTTCTGTAACGGATCATGAAGTAAATGATAAAGAGAAGTTACGTAAGAGTTATTGTCAATCTACTAATAAAGAGATCTATAGAAAAGTAAAAATTAAACCAAATTATCTGCCTAGTTTGGCAGTACGGCAGACATACTGTCTGCCGTACTGCCAAACTAGGCAGATCATTTGGTTTAATTTTTACTTATCTTTAGATCCTTCTATTAGCAGATTGACAATAACTCTTACATAATTTCTCTTTATCATTTACTTCATGATCCGTTACAGAAAAAAAATATCTATATTGATTGTAAAACTCTGCAGAATATCCACATTAGCAGAGAGGGAATATGTCAAAATTTAACAAAATTGTGCACTTTGTGACTTGTTTTTGCAATTTGGCATGGTGTTAGGTATGGGCATAAGGTCTTCGGAAACCACCGCATATAAGTTGGAGTAGCCCCCTGGTAGCATGCAAAAAATCCAATATGGTCACCGGCAGAAAAAGAGAATGTCATATCTCAGCTCCTGTTAGCACTAGATCAGAGGTCGGTAACCTGTTGCTCACGAGCACACTCGTGCTCCTTGATGGTCTAACAGTGCTCTTCAGTGGGACTGAATTCGGTGCTCTCGAGCACTGATAATTATATTTCATGTTTTTTTATTTATTGATATTTGTGTATTGACTTGCTCCCTCTGATATCTATACATTACCATGTTTTCTGTATGTATCTTTTATGTTACACGTAAAGTATGTTTAGATATCTTTTCTTTGCAATAAGCTAATTTCTTTCGCCCAATAAATACAATGATCACATTTGAGTAATTGATTTGTTTCCTCTGATATATACGTATATGACCATGTAATCTCATTTTTACTAAGAATAAATAAACTATAGTACTCCACATAGAGGGAATGAAAAGGAAGGACCAGATATTAAAGTCCAAACAGTTTCGCCTTCCAACAAGCCTCGTCATGGAAAATTTCTTGACTACAAAAAGAATTTGTTCTTTTACAAGTTTACATCGACCTCAGGTATAAGATCAAACATGAAATTGCATAATCGCTCTAAAATGTTTAAATTTATGTTGTTCGGTACTTGAAAGGTTTAAAATTAAGATTTAATGATGATAAGAACTAACATAATGATCATAACACAAATAATAACAAAGACAGTATGTAAAACAATGTGTGTTGTTCTCTTCATCCAAAAACATGTTTTATGTTGCTCGTGATACTGAAAAGGTTACCGACCTCTGCTACCAGATCTTTGTATAATACCACATTTTCTATGGGTTTTGGTGCGAGGAATCCATTTCTGAAGCCAGTCGTAACGTAAAGTTAGACATTCTTAAGTAAATGTGCAATACTGTAACGTGTATATCTGATGAGGGGTTTCATCATCTGTGCATTATGGAAACTTCCATCATCTGTACTTGTAGGGTACACTAAGGTGTTTCCGATGGGTCAGCAATTTAGAGTAACTGGTACGCCGTGGCATGAGGAAAGACAGTGTAAAGTCAGGCTTTGTGTGAGAAGCCCATCCTTGAACCTGGCACGGGTGCAAGCATTCGACCGCGTATTGTTGTAGAGTGTTGGTAGCGACTTTTTTGGAGTCACTGACCCAGGGTATTGATTCAACTGTGAAGAAAGATTACGATTAGACACGTTCATGTGAAATATGTGTTTCTTTCTCCCAGTAAGACAAGGTTACTATCCATAACCATTCCACGGAGACGGTTGACTGGAGAGTCAACTTACTAACCAACCAGTGCCCAATCGAACGTGTGTCTCTTAAGAAACGAAGGACCAGAGCCGTAATCAAATTAGTCAAAAGCAAAGGAATCAAATCAATCTAGTGTTCGGTCCAAAGATATAAGAAACACCGTCGAATACAGAGGCGGGAAAGCGGAGCGATAAAATCACTACTTACAAAAAAATAAATGAACCCAGTGTTATGTAGAATCAGAATCTCAAGATAGATACATTCGTAGTGGAGGCCCACTGACGAATTTGTATGGAATAAGTACCAGCTTCCGCTGTCTAGCTTAGTCTAGGGGGCTCCCGCAACCAAAGCAAAAAGGGCAAAGGAGAAAGAAGAAAGAAGAAGGAAGAGAGAAGAAAGAAGAAACGAAACGCATTGCCGGGAGGTGAGCGAGAGAGAAGAACGACGGAAACCACAAAGGAGTTCTCACTCGACATAAACGAAAAGAAGTGGGTGACGCTTCCCCTGAAGATTACGGTAGACCCAAAGATTTGGACCTAAGGACATTGCGTTACATTCGACTATGGAAGTAATCAGAATGACTGAAGACAAGAATAAAAGAATAAAGGCTACATCCAAGGATATCAGTTATGTTGAGCATTTATGTGGTTCTATTATGAGAAAGGAAATCATGTATCAGATGATATTATTTCATATCGATGAAAAGTCACAGGCATTAACGTAAGAGATTGAGAAGTAAATTTGATGATTTTTAACAAAGTGAACATTATCAGTGAGTAAATATTGTTTGTTTAAGGTAGGAAAACACATGGTAAACTATAATTTTTTTTGGTTTCCGGCAAAACAAGTGAGAGGCAAAGGTGCCACCAAAATACATGACTGCAATTACATAGTTATATTCCCATATACAAGGTGAAGAATACTACCCTAGCAAAGAATATTGTTACAATTTTGTTGTTTCTCTGTTTTTGTAACATTGATTTTTTGTGTACTACCAAATCTGGGGTTTTTCAGGAGATAATTATGACTCATACTCTCCATTGAGTATACTCAATAGAGAGTCAGTGGTAGGTTTATCATAACATATGTTTCAATTGTATTGTAAAGAGAGATATATACTGATAGGAAGATTTGGAGAATATCTAAAGAAATAATTTTGTGTAATTGCAACCATTCATGGCAGAGGCCGATATGGTAAGGCAACAAAACAAACAAACAGCCACACAAAATGACCAATTAATCCAAAGCCCAGGCAAGCTTGGTAAAAGGGAGTCCCACTGTAGATGCTGACGGCATTTCTAAGCCTGTTTCCGTCCTAAATTCCTTGTCATGGAGTGCAGCAAAAAATTCCAGTAGGGCGAAAAACTCAGAGGAGACGGAGAAAAATAAGATTTCAACATTGGACAAATTTTGTGGTAATGTGGAAGGAAGAACCGATGCTGCAAAGTGAGTGACTTATGATGTATATCAATGGATGAGAGATTCCGAAAAACAAATTGCTTGAAATAAGCTACATCAAGAAACGGAAAAAATAAAAGAATGTCTACTTGCTGTTCACCCGGACATGGGGGATGCTGCAGAGATTTGCAATTTGAAGTTAGTCGAACGGGCAACAACCTACGCTGAATAGAAAGAAAGGGTATGTAAATACTGGATATCACTACAAGAGGTGAATAAGGTAATGGAAATAGAAGCAGAGCGCACCCAGATGAATATGGTCGGCTATGGAAGCCGTGGAGGTGCCCATGGAAGTTACTGTGCAGGTGCCCATGAAATTCACCATGTAGGTGACCGTCACTGTGGAGGTGACCATGGAGGTGTCACCAGAATTCACCATGGAGGTGAAAATGGAAGTCACCATGGCGGTGACCATCACCGTGGAGGTGATCATGAAGGTTACCAGTAATGCTAGTTCTTTTCCTGTAGAGCGAAATGCTATTGGTTGCAACATAAATTTGAACATTCTTAAGTAAATGTGCAATACTGTAATGTTTATATCTGATGAGGGGTTTCATCATCTGTGCATGATGGAAATTTCCATCATCTGTTCTTGTAGGGTACACTAAGGTGTTTCCGTTGGGTCAGCAATTTTTAGTAGCTGGGTATGCCATGGCATGAGGAAAGACAGTATATAGTCAGGTTTCGAGTGAGAAGCACATCCTCGGACCAGGCATGGGTGCAAGCACTCGACTGCGCATTGTTGTACAGTGTTGGTAGCGACTTATTTTGAGTCACTGACCCAGTGTATTGATTCAATTATGAAGAAAGATCATATTAGACACGTTCAAGGGAAATGTGTGTTTCATTCCATCGGTAAGACAAAGTCACAAGCCATAACCATTCTGAGGAGACGGTTGACTGGAGAGTCAATTTACTAACCAACTAGTGCCCAATTGAATGTGGGTATCTAAAGAAAAGAAGGACCAGAGCCGTAATCAAATTAGTCAACAGCAAAGGAATCAAATTAATCTAGTGTTCAGTCCAAAGACATAAGGAACTCTACCGAATATACTTGCACAATGTGCTACAGCGGAGTCCAGCTTGACAGCACTTACAGGCGCCCTTACAGGCAACCACCTAGCCACAGTGGAGGAGCAGCGAGCTATGCCTGGCTGACATCTGCCAGATCTATCCAATATGGCATCCATTTTCTGGGTCTGCCATTCCATTCCCAGCCCAATTAACAGGGGTCTGGCGAAGACATTTGCTAGTGAGAACATGTTGTCCAAGCCAGATCCAGCCAACAGCTTACCCTCAGACTCTTGGGACGTCATTTCGACGTGGAGGAAGACCAGCTTTGATTAATTGACCTCATCAGAGTACTCCCACTGACATTGTTTCTGTTGTGCATAGAGAGGACAGTCGCCTTATATGACTGGAACCTGGCAAGGATTCACAAACTCTATTGCTTTCTTGACCACAAGCATTGAGTGTGTCTGCATGACCATTGATGAGGCCTTTTCATAGAAGATGGGGAAAACTCCAACTGTGGCCCTTGGCCATCATCTGCACGTTGCCCATGAGAGAAGAATCCAGAGTAGGTCAATGGTGTTTCTTGAAGATTTCCGTCCTTTTCTGTAAGGACCTTGTGAGAATGGTTGAGCCGTGCTTCATCAGGCACCCCTGCTCGGAGATCTTCAGTGAAAACTGGACTGGCGGTTCCATTTGGAATTGATGAGAGGGTGATTTCATTCATCATATTCATCAATGTATGGAACAATGGCGAAGTCATCAGGAAGCTGGATACTGGCACCTTCGGGAGCATCCAGGGTGAGAGTCGGAGGGTCCACCCCATATTGTCACGAGTGAGATGGTTGGTCAGGGATATGGCTGTGCCATAGAGCTCAATGTGACCAGATTTGTCAATGGTATCGACTTCGCCAGTAGTGAAGACTACCCTCTTCATGTTTGAAGGCACAACGACTCCATCCTTGGCAAACCGCCTTGACACAGCTAGGGCGAGTCCCCTCCTGACATCTACAACTCGGTCATAAGACACCGACATGCCCAATGCATGAAACGTGCTAATTGTGCCTTTCTTTCGAGCATTTGCATGCAGTTTAAGCCCCACATACAAAGGAAAGGGTGTCTCTCTCTCCTTTCTCTGAAAGTGAGTGCGAGTCTTGCTAGATTGCTTTGCAGCGTTACTGACTCTGGCACTGGCCTGATCCTTTTCCACTTTCTCCCCAATAGAGCTTGAACTTTGGAGTAGGACGTCTAGAAACTTAAAAAGAGTCTTGGCAACTGGCTCACTTAGACAGTTTGAGTTGAAGGATCCATTGAAATGCATCTGTTGCAGAAGGATGTAACTGCACAGCATGAGACTCACTTTAACAATATCCTTAGCCAAATCTTCAGTCACCTGAAGCCGAGCAGTCTGTGCCAACGCTGCACCAACTGTCTTCTTGTGAGAAATGTAAACATCATTATCTTCAGAGTATTAACCCTCAGACTGCGGGTCGCGTCATATGGCGATTTAAACAATGTTGCAGTAGACTGCGGGTTGCATCATATGGCGATTTGGACTTTCAAGGCCATCAAGAAACAGTTGCCGTCGTCTATTGACGTTGAAAGGTTTCAGTGTGTCATAGGTAGTGAGAACAAGTCCCATACAGTAAAATATTACGCTTTAATATTACTACATACACACTCACGCACAGATTTCGCATCATTTCGGATGAATTTCGTCAGTCGGCCGATGTTTATAGGGGTGAATGCACGTGTGCCCACGGTCTCCAGGAGTGACTTACTGTGCATAGAGGCTTTGATCATGATAATTACCGACTATATGATGTTTGCTAGACCTATTTTAATCATTTTATTACCAATACATTATTATTAGGGTGAATTCAATTTTATTAAAATATGCCCGTGTGTGGGGATAGTTATATATAAATATGCCCACAGTCTGAGGGTTAAGGCCAGTCAGGCCCTGGCTTCTCTAGAACCTCTTTGAACCTTGGCTGGTGCACGTACACCCCAATGCAATCAGAGCCCGTTGCTCGAGGCGACAATCATAAAGCTTCCTCAAGTCAGCAAGCTTAAAGGTGGAATTATTGAATTGCACTAACACTACAAGCTGAGCAATTAGCAAGGGATTGTATTGGCTGGCTGGGAGAATTTTTGTTTACGTTTGATGACTTGGACTTGGCTGCATGGGCATCATTCTTTAGGTATGTATAACAGGATGTGTGATAATGCACATCTCCAGCCTCTGCATCCTCTACATCGATTGCATTGTTCAACCGTGCATGAACCACCCAGTTCTTGGATCCCGTTGCCCATTTGTAGAAGTTCTTACCACAGTTTTTGCTCCTAGATCTGTAGATTGGCTCATCACTATCATCGTGAAATATCTCACAGCAGACACACTGTAGGTTTTCGCGGTCGAGGTTCGCATTAAAATTTGACCAGTTTTTTTCGGACTGACAGTAGCCTTTTCACTTTCAGACTCTTCCCTTAGTCTCTTATCCAGTGCTCGCTGCACTATATGTGAGCGGAAACGTCCTTGACATCTGTTATAATCCTTAACGGTATTTTTCAGTTATGTGTTGGCGATCCCTGATCCATCATCTTAAAATTCCAAAGTTCACTCCAAGAGGTAAAGGGACAACATTTTCAACAAAATTGTTCAAATAATTTTCAAGGGTTTGATAATCATTATGATAAAACTACTTCTATGGACATCACAAATATTTGGTAGATTTTTCTTGGTACAAGCAACACAATGCCAATCAGTGTCTTCCCTTGTAACAAAAAGGATTTCCGTCACTCATGATGAAACATATTAATCAATGTAAGTGGATTCTTCCCGTCTTGAGTCTTGACACTTGAAGAGTGCTTTTTTAAATGATAATAAAGTAATTATCAATATGTGAGGAAGATTAAAATTACCAGATAAGATTTTGGAGCTAACCATATTCAAATGACCTTGAAAATAATTAAAAATCACCTAAAATTATCTTGAAAATAGCCATTGACCTAGGAAATTACCATGAAACAGAAAAATAACTTAAGATATGGATTCCTCGCACCAAAAACCATAAAAAAAGTGGTATTATACAATGCTTTAGTGCTAACAGTAGCCGAGGTATGACATTTGCGGCCATATTGGATTTTGTGCATGCCGGCCACCAGGGGACTACCCCAACTTGTATGTGGTGGTTTTTGAAAACCTTATGCCCATACGTAACACCAAGCCAAATGGCATAAACTTGTCACAAAGTGCACAATTGTCATGAATTCCCTGTCAGCCTTGGTGTTTGCTATGACTCCCGTTCAAATACTGTGTTATTCCCTAATCTAGTGTGTAGTGCCTTTGGGTGAAAAATACCCTAAAAGTTAGATACATAATTATTATGCTTATTATCTCAGCACTTCACCGACTGCAGTGTTGGCTTACTTTCCACGTCAACTGCGAACAGGAACAGTTGTTCTATTTTAATTTTGAATATAGGAAAGTATTGCTAATTTTAGGTGTGGTACTGTCTCTAGCAAGCCCAACGCCCCTCACCCACTTTTTTTTGGCGAGTTTGTTTTTTGATCGGGACTTATTGAAGATGATCCGGATATCAAGCAAAATGCCAAGGTAAGATGATGACCTTGACCATTATGAAGGGATATTTAGATCGATCAGTTGTTTAGACTTTTTGAATACAAGGAAATAGAGTTTGTTAATCACTCACTCACTACTTGGATCTACTTACCTCTATT
>SKFP01152479.1:0-12291 GCA_005815305.1 Pandalus platyceros | reverse complement strand
CTTTTGTTGTGGTTGTAAATATTTTATATAATTCTATTTTAATTTTTTTCGTATATACTGCAGCTGATATATAAACAAATTCACATAAATATTCGTGTATTACTCTGTATTTTTCTAACCTATAAACTATTGTTTTTTCACATTTGCCATTTACTAGAAATCTAAATGTATCGTTAACTTATATTATTTTAAAGGGAAACAATATAGATTAATGTTAGGAAGTAAAATTGACTTGTTAATAGAAAGTTCTCTCCTTCGTTGTTCCTGTAGATAATTGCTACTAACTCTAATGAATAATATTTTGAAAAATATTTCCCTTATACCATAACAGAATATGTCACACAGAAGCATGAAAACTAGGTGAACCAATGTTTTGAATTCCAAAAATGTGTACCTTTCATGTAAAATTACTTTTACACGCAAAAATCAATATTTTAAGTCCAAATACCTATATATAGAAATGGTAAAACTATCTGCATGGATGAAATTGTATTTTAATGATATCTTATTATATTTCAGGGATTGTGGCTCTCTCTGTTACTCTGTCTGTGTTCAATATTTGTGGCCTGCATCGCTACTCGCAGGATCACGAGATTTTACATGGAGATCTGCGACCCCCAGAGGCACAATCTGCCGGAGTCTGTTTTTCAATTCGAATAATATGAATTCCGCACGTCTTTATAGGGTTGCCTCTCTGGGTCATTTTCTTCAGATTTCTACCTGGACTTTTCCTTTTTGTCTTTCGCGGTCAGTTTCCTGGACGAGCCACGGGTAACTGGAGGCTTTGGGGGTGGGTGCTGCAGAGGGGTATCGGGGGGGGGGGGGGGGACGGGTAGCAATTGCTTGTATTTATAACTTTACAATAATTGTTACCATTGTTAATATAAAATGTCTCTATTAATCCAATATAATTTGATTACCTTTCAAAATAAATCAAAAGCATTTATCATTAAAAACTATTGATAAGGGGAATACAATTAGTTAAATAAATGCTCTTAATAAACCCCACTTTCAAAGAGCCATTCTCAAGGCATCGTATAATATAATACAGCATAAACATCCTCTGTCATTGGATCATTGACCGTGTTCCTATGAATAGATCTTAATCAATGTATTGTGTTTCTCCAGTACTCGTACATTGGTTGGCATTCCATTAATTTTCTGGAAAATATGAAGTTCTCATGGTGGCTATGATTAATGATATCGTGTATTTGAATAGCTTTGTTATTGCGTGTTAGCAACTGAATGGTATGCCCCTTCGTCATATTCATAAATAGTGTGGGTTTATAATGGTGTTGTATAAATAAGCTTAGAAAGAATGGAATAGCTGTTGGATGAAATTCGTGTAAAATTTGACCTGCATATTTCCCGTACGTAAGTAACTGTATATACTTGAACATATAGACCTGATTTGAATTCAAAATTGTAAAATGAAAATAGTTTTTTCAGCAAATTGCTAAATGAAGCGATTAAGTAAAGCGATATAGAAAAGGACGATTAGATTTATATTGTAAATAAATATAGGTATATTCCCTATGTAAGGAAATAATTTAAGGACATAAAACAATCATAACTAAACATCCAAATCAATGTGCAGTTAATATTTTAGAATACCTATGACCATCACACGAGTACAAAGAATTATTTAAATGTTAAAAGTACATTTGGAGTCAATTCCGATTTCAAGTTCCTTTTCGTGTCAACAGAGGTCTCTCCTTGCCGTCGTTGTTAATGGCTTCTCTTTCCATTAATCAGAATTATGGCACTTGCAAAACAAGGTGTGTAGTGGCACCAGCAACGAATAACTCGCATTAGGAGGCACAATTCCTGTCATATGCCGCCATTAGGTATTTGGCCATTTACCTCACTTTTCAGTCTTATTTCAGCTACATTACATCTTCCTTTTTTGTTCTGTTGAATCATTTACCATTTTCACAAAGAGAATTTTAGGGGGACATTAGTTTGGACTGTTTTTACTCTTCGTTTTTAAACTTTGGAGTTATTATGATTTACATCTCTGAAGTTATATCCGAAGTTATATTAAGTGTGGTGTTTTCAATGACAATGCTTATATATTATCATTCAGTATAAATAGTTGCTATAATGAAATTGCTACTGTGTCAGGATTGAACATTATTTTGTGATTTTACATAAGACAAAAATGTTCATGTTGCATAGGTTATTGTGCAAATGAGGCATAATGTTTTTCTCTTTTGCTTGGTCACACGCGCTAGAGCATCTTTCTTGACAAATAAATATGCCACTTGCGAGATTAACCTGCATGCACAAGGTCCGTTCGCTATCGAGAACCTGTTTCAACTAAATATCGGTCGTTCACACTATCCTTTTCCATTGTCAGTTTCGTAGTTCAGTGTCGAGTCAAACTGCGAAAATGATAGTGTGTGAACGGGATTGCTCATCAGTTTCCGTGACTAAATACAGTATTGTGTGAACGCACATAATATAATTGAGCTGAAAACTGTAACTGATCGATAGTCAAAACTGAACTACGAAACTGACTTTGGAAAAGTATAGTGTGAACAACCCTGAAGGGGCAGAGTCAAGGCCAGCCGACGTAAAACGGTTTATGATACTTTATGAAAAAGCAACCAGGTTACCAACACCTTGAACAGAATCATTTCCTTTTAATTTTGATAAATGAATACCTTTCTCAATAAAGACAAGGTTAGGGACTTTTTTTAACATGAATACATTGACGCTCAATAACAGAAAAGAGTTATCCAGGACAACATTGCGTAAGGAACTTTGTTGTGATGTACGTCTATCTTCTTTTATTATGTTACTTTGATATTCAACGCAACCCATTAATATATCATGAAAAAAAGGAGTCGTTTATTTCAAGTAAAGCCAAAGATATGTAATTATTTTTCAGGAATTGAAAAATTGTCAAGAAATTTGGTCATTCAGAGAATGAAAGTAATTGTTTTCAATTTATACTTCCCTTTATAGAAATACATCTCTAAGCAACGTTGTGAACTAAGATAAGTTTCCGAACGAGAATCACCATAGTGACTAAACTGTTCTTTGGGCAGAACATCTCATTATTTTATGTCTCCACTGCTTATTTTAGCTAATCGTATAATCAATATATGAACAATGACTAGAATTTCCTATCACATCCTAATTGAGATCAATTGCTAAGTAATGTAAATATGTTTTAGTATTACGCAATTTTATTTTTGTTATCAAATCAGAAATTCTTCTTGTAAACCTCAGTAACTGAGGTGCCACTGGGGCCACACCGCTTCAAAAAGTGGTGCTATGTCGAACTGTTATACAGTATTACATTTTGGAGTGGGGGTTACGAGGCTTTGAAGCATTCCTGAAAACCAGTAACTTGCAGTAAAGATGCAAATTGGAATCAACTTTTTAAAACGACAATAAATGTACAGATATCGAGTTTGGTTTGTGTGGGAGTTGGGAAGAGGAGAAGGTGAGGCCTTAACTACTCAAGAAAGACTTGCCTGAATTACATAAAGATTATTAGGAATATTTTCTGGGGATTAGACGATCACATGAAACATCAGATCTATCCGCTAAGGTTAAGCCTGAACACGGTCGTCATTTGTCTGCTTTGTCTAAGGTATAATTTGAGAAAGTATCGTTCGAATCACGACATGGATATTGGGATGCTGTTCCCGGTGATACGGACAAATGGTGAATTGCCTTCGTTGTTATTATGTTAATAATGTGTCATCATGTAAGTGTATTTACGTGTTACTTTACTTCCAAAAAGTTCGAGATTGACCGAGGCAATTTTGATAGGAACTCGGGATTTTATATGTTTAGACCACCGGCCAATCGGCTACATGCCTTTTGGGCCCCCAAACCAATTTGACCTAACCTAACCTTACTTAACCTTACTTAGCCTAGCCTTACCTAACATAATCTAACCTAACCTTACCTAACTAACCTAACCAAACATAACAAAACGAATTGTGACTAAATTTAGGCCGTGGTGGTTGCAACGCCTTGTACTGTAGAACTGAAAGATCAGTTACCGAAAATTGCAACCCTCTTTTATTGGTTAGATCCCATGTCATCAAATTAATGCCCGTACTATTTGTTGATTATAACCTTTCATTTAGTTTTTTTATACATTATATTCATAAAAACATCTTTTGCTTTAGATCTTGTTTATTTTCCTTCTTGTAAATTACCCATGAGGTATTAAATTAATTCTAATCTGTTAGATGGGACATAAGTTTACATTTTGCCAGTTGGACATCTGCATGGGTAGGCCTAGGGGTGCCTCAGCAGGATATTTTCAGTCTTTGGATGGCTCTAAACCGCTTTATTAAACATCCACTAAAACCAGTGGAAAAGTATTTTGTTCCGAAGAGATTAGATCAACAACATTTGACATTGATTCCTGAAAAATTGCGCACTCTCGCTCTCGTAAATTGCCATTCTTACTGGCAAGGCTTATTCTAACTGACATAAACTTCAAACTTATTAGTTTTAGAGGGATTTCCCTTATTTCAGTCGTAAGATCAATTCATTTGGGATAAAAGTGTTAGTTTGAAAATAAAATAAAAAATATGAACTAAGTGAAGAAGGAACAAAAAATTGAAATTACCTCAGTCATAGTAAAAGGGGTTCCTTAACCCTTTTACTATGACTGAGGTAATTTCAATTTTTTGTTCCTTCTTCACTTAGTTCAGTAGGGCAAAACTAACATTGGTCTTGCCTATTCTGAAGAGTTTGTCAATATAACCTAAGGGACAAAAGAGTTTTGTTTGTTTAAATTTTTTGTTAACTCTCGTTTCAAGGCAGAATGGGTAATAATTCTGGAGGGTGACGAAAAGGGGCTGTACCTTCGAGATCGTAGAAGCAGTATTTTTTGTACTGTGCTTTCGAGATAGTAAAAGTAGCACTTTTTGTACTGTGCTTTCGAGATAGTAAAAGTAGCACTTTTTGTACTGTGCTTTCGAGACCGTAGAACAGGTACTCTTAGTCGAGTCAAACTAAGTGAAAAAGTATCCCCCAACTCCCAAAAAATTGCAACAAAAGGATTCTCTGCTGATTTTGGTAGTTTTATATGTCCTTTGCAATATTCCAAAAATTACCAAAAAAGGAACTATGGAATGTGCTTAAATTAGGTCAAATTCAAAATGAAATCTCTGGCATCCCGGCAACACACCCAAACGCACTATATTTTTACATGGACTAGATTAAGCCAGTATGGGATTATACAAATTATTGAAATTTGCATAAAAGAAATTGAATATTATAAGCCCATTGATTATGAGATAATGTGTAATGTCATCATGATGTAATTACTCAATAAGGCTATCTCTTGTTGCTTTGCTAACTGTCCTTCATAATTTTTATATGTCAGTTTTATGTGATGTTGTATGTGCGTAATCAACGTAAATATCTATCCAACCTCTCGGACACTTCCGTGCCTGTAAGGAGAGTGAATATAGAGAATGGAATAAGAGGATAATCAGCAGACAGGTTTTTCTTTTAGACACAACCTGTATTTGAACACTTCCAATATAGTATTTCATTTCTTCAGGCGGTTTACTTTAAGATTGAGGTTAGATATTTGTAATTACTAATTATTTGATAACCTATCCTCTCCCAAATCTGGGCAGAGGCAACAAGCAGAATAACGAAGAAATCACCCACATCACTATTTTTGATTGCCTCTTAGGTGAGATCCCTGATGACCACTGATGACACCTTCTTTCAGGCCTCTCCTTGTCACCTATACACACATGAACAAACGTCCGTGAAACTACTCAGTCAATAGTTATCGACAATAGGCCATATATTGGCCTTTTTGTAACGTGGTAATCATATTACATTGCTTTGTCCTTGTATACCATCTCACTCTTCATTTCTGATTGGTTGTTCCCCTTTATCCCATTCACAAATATAATGCCACTGTATTATTTCTAAGATTTAAAATGACATATGGCGATTTAGTTTAATTATGATGATGCTCTTTAATATTAGATTATGATCTGACAGATTCTTAAGTGCCTTGTCTACCATGCATTCATCTCTCTGCTGGTAAGCTGAATGTATTTTTCTTAACTTTTCATTATCCTCCCGGATGATGCCATGAATTTGTTTTTTATTGCAATGAGGAAGAAACTATTTAATATCTACTTAAGTAAGTCCTTTACAAATTAGTGTATATTTAGAGAACTGTAATGGAAATTACTCTCCAAATCTTTGCTATGTGTAACGTACTAGACTTGTGTGATAACCTTATGTTAACCACTAGCTTTGGCTTTATTTACAAAGTTTAAAAATATAAATAAATTGTTACAGAAGTCATGTCCGAAGGGATATTCCCCCTGTACAAAAATTCGTTGGAGTCCGAACAATTTGTTGTCATATGGGAGAAAGGAACCCAGGGAATTAAAGTTGACAGCAGGTACAGAGATAGTGGTATCGTAGTGATAGTTGGCGAAAGGGTGATGTACGTTGTTGACAAACATAATTATGCTAACAAGAACCTTATCTGGTAAGAAGACTGAAAAGGAATGTTCATCAGTGTTTTTCAAACGAAGTACTCGTGCAAGCACTGGATCTTTCAAAAGTGCAGAAGATTGTCTTTTTTTGTAGAAATAAGGAGCTATGGCATATTGGCTTCTTCCTTGGTGCCTGTTACTGATCATTGTGTTTTGGATGTTGGTTCAATGCTATGCAGGCTTTATTGGAGTAAGAGAATACATTTGATGCAATTGCCAGATCATACTCTACACTTACCTTCTAAAATTATGAACAGGCAACCATTGTTATTGATGGCTATAATGGAAATTCTATAAAAGACAATGTACATCAACAGTGTATCAACAGACAAAAAGCGGGCAATGGTTGTAACTGTTTCAGCACAGACGCAATTTGCTTGTAAGAAGGATATATTTCTTTCAACAACATCAAATAAAAAATCAGTTAATCAAACTGATCTCCACCCATTTAAGTGAGGTGGGTTCCCAATTAATTTAAGCGCAAGGTGATGCCGATGATGATATACAGCCATATTTTCATCTCTTCTCTCGGACACCAGAAGGCCATCGTTTTATCCTCTACCATGAAAACCATGGTAGACCGTATTAATATAACTTCCCCCAACTTTCTTTTGGTAGTTTGCGGATGAGTGAGGCAAAACAACTATTACCAATTCTTAAGGGTTTCATAGGGATCTTCCCCCCTCCCTATCGAGTCATAGGGATTGCTACAAGAAACTTTTTTTTAACCTAAATTAAGATATAAACATATGTATAACATAGTAAAGTCATACTCAAGCTCACAAAAAATGGTTAGTCATTAAAATGATTAATGAAAATACAATAAATGAGAATTTTTCAGCGATTTATAAGGGGACGATCTTTGACGGAAATTGGTAACAGTTGTAAATCAACACTGAATACCACTGTTTCTCCTTTCCCTGACGAATTATTTGACCTTTCTCTTGTTCAGCGTTATGTGAGTGTTTCATTCACTGTATTATGCATAAGGAAATCAATTTGATTGAACAAAAAAAGCATATACCAATACACAATTTGAACAATAAACCTAAAATTTGGCCTGCTGCCACTGGATGGAAGTAGAATAGGGTGATGAATTACGGAAGTTCGCTCACCTCTGATTTCTAACATATAAATCACAAACAAATCCAAAATGTACAAAAGGGGGAAAAAGCATATAATTAACCACTTCAAAAAATCATTCGAAATAGCAAATAGAAACTAATACCTGAACCCCCAGCAATAATAATATTATATTAAAGAATAACGAAAATTATTAAATACGGTTGAATGAAAACAAAAGAGACAGCACCGAATAAACCCCGCCCCTTTCCTTGCCCTATATCGAGGTATTCAAATTTGATTTGCTAATGGGTACGTTTGAAGAAACAGCGGATGCATTATGCCAGACTGTCTCACTGTGCGGTGTAATTGTAAAGGATACGGATTGCCATGTAAAGCAGCACGTGCACCCTGTCAAACTGGTCTTCAATCAAGTTATTACAACAGAATCTTTAGATAACGCGAGTGACAATGATGAACTTTAAGCCTTAAGAAGGTATTGATAAATACTATTTATGAGATAATCTAAGAAATGATAGTACTGTACTAGGTTTCAAGTCGTTATTAGAAGTCATAATTCAGGCTATATTTTAAACACTTATATCTTGCATGCAATATTTTCTAAGGTCATTAGTTGCCATACTAAACCAAATGCTACACATAGGCAATTGAATGTTTAATTAAAACAAAAATTGTACTATAAAGTTACAAAGTTACTTGCACCTAATTCAATCAAATGTATAAGATGTGTATCTTAAAAGAATAAGGGACACCATACTGTGTTAAAATCGAATTCAATCAGACGTCAATGTTACATCATTTTTCAATTTGTAAAATAGTACTCACTATTTTCTTAATCCATATATTGATGGACAATTATGCTAAATTGTTAATGTTCAAACATTATTTTACTATGAAGAAGAGATGTCCGCCTGATTGTATAATTATGTAATTATGACGTCAAATGATTTCACAAATCTTAGTTACATAATTAGTTCGAATGAAAAATGTTACTTACAATTATCTAAATTCATATGTTGAGGATAACCATGTTAGATATCTTGATGTACATACATTATCCATTAATCCATGTTTTGATAAACAACCATGCTGTATATATTGATATTCATACATTATTCCATGATGAAATAAACGCGTATCCCAAGAATGAGATAGAAGTTTTGATATAATTTAGTAGCTTTATGACATAACACCCGTAACATGTACAGGTATTTTTCTCTTTTATCTCTATAGTTTCATTATGGTATTATTTGCTGTTTTGCCTATGCTATCAATTCTTTATTGCTCAAATTATTTTCAAAAATAAAAATATTTAAAGCTATTATTTCGTAGCAAGACTTACACGGTCATTACAGATTATGAAGTTACTTATATGAGCAAAAATAGGTAATTAAGATATTTGTTATGGATATAATATTACTCGTTTTTTTTACATTCTACGGCCAATTCACTCCAGCTTTCGCTTTTTAACTTTTTATAAAAAATTGCTTTCCCAGTCTAGGTTCTTTCTTTCCCTAATAACCATAGTTATTGGATATTTTTCATTGATGTTTACAGATACCTGTTTTTTGTAGACGTTATGTAATGGAGTAATTTTGAAATAATTTTCTTTTGATATGAAATTCCAAGTTACAGTAATGTTTCTGTCAATAATCTTTATTTTACTATACAGTATTAGGGAACTAAGTTTTAAAATTGTCCATGGTATCTAATTAATAGCTTAGCATGAATAAAGGTAACTGATCCAGTCGATATTAAACGCGAATAAAAATATATAATAAAAACAAAATATAGTCGCTAAATCAAAAATCTTTCTATGGGATTTTATCTCCACACTTCACTTACTTGATTAGAACTTTTATAGACGAACAATTTAGAAGAAAAAAAAAACCTCACGTTTCCATGGGTCAAACTATTATGTTCCTCATGTCAAAGATTTCAACTTATTGTTGCTTTATTCTTTTGTTCAGTAGTTAGTGATACAGTAGACATAAAAGAGACACGTGAACCTCTTTAAAAGCATCTCGCTCTAAAAGAAGAAAAACTGTACAAAAAGTCTTATGGTCTCTATAATATCATTAGAATTAGTTTAATAAATGTACTGTATAACGGGAAATTTAAAGTGGCGTTTGATATCATATCGGAGTAAAAGTTAAATGTTTCGCTACTTTGTCCTTTATCATGGCAGATGTCATTACTTCTGCAGCAACTAAAGTCAGTTCGTCTGCTATAAAGAAAGACACTTGATACGAAGCGACATCTGCCATTTCATTTACAATTTGCACCTGCCATTGTTTCTATTGACTTTTTGTCCTCCGTTCAGTTGCAACTGTGTGTCCTCTTAAGATATTTAACAGGTATGTTCTCCTGTTCTTTGTGATCTCGGAGGAATTATCAGTTCATCATTTTCACTTTGATAATGTTCCATAGCAGAGAAAACAATGTGGTATTTGCTCAACCTGATGATCTGTGCACATAAATGACATTTAAAGATGTTCATTATACTGCAGTGGTTCTCAAACTGGGGGTCACGACCCCCGGGGGCTCGCCAGATGCTTTTGGTGGTCACGAATTGATTTATAGAACTCGCAAATACTGGGAAAATACAAAATTATATTTTTTATAGCAACTAATTCTGCTCTAAGTTTTAAAATGAATATACAATGAATGGGCAAGTTAATTGCATTTTTTCCTTTATTCCACGTAATTTTTCACAATTGTCACCGTTAATGGGTATGTAGTTACCTCAACGGTGAGCGTTACAATGGAATTTCTGGAAATGATGGGTGGCCAGGTTAACATTAACACTACTGACATTCACCAAACTAAAGGCTGGTGATTCCCGCACGGCTGCATCAGTGCATTTTTTAACATAGTAACTGGGCCACACCATTGTCACCTAGTCAGCAAAGTTGGTCGCCCACTAAATGAAATTCTAAGGCACTGGGCGACATGAATCCGATCTGATGTCAGGTGTAAGTATAGGCTTTAAAAGATCTTCTCTTATTGCAATCATGTTAATCGTTGCCTTGTCTTTTTTTTTTTTGCTTTCACATTTTTTGTACGTAGATAAGATTTTGTATTTCAAAACAATCTGAAACTAAACCTGTTTATCACACAGGGTAATATCATGACGTCCGTGGACTTCAACATGTTTCTTGGCGTCTACATTTATGAGAGTCCTTTAAGGTCTTCCAATGTTATGGAAGACTATGAGCAATAATTAAAATATGTATGGATTTGTCAGAATAAAATTTAGAACTTTTTTATTTGATTATATCAGTCCAAGTTAGATGGAAGTTGAGCTCATTGTGATTAGCGGCTTTAAGAGTCCAACGACAACAAATATCCCCACATGAGATTGAAGGTAACCGAAATTAAAATTAGGAAGTTATTGTCAACTTCAAAACCCTTTCAATTCGCAGAGAACATCTTTAGAAGGGCTGGAAAAATAAAGTTATTCACAGAAGAATGAACATGATAAAGTCTAAATTACAAAAAGAAAGAAATTGAAACACAAAAAAGGGTGGCAACAAGTATTTTCTGTATTAGATTTTTCTCCTACAAGTGGAAGCATGGCTGCATATGACGTGTGCATTTTTCCTAAATTACTCGCGTTGTCAGAGTTCTAAAAATGTTCTATTCTGTCTACCTAATTAGAGACAAATTAACAATCTTAAGCTTTTATAGAAAAGATAATGATAATGACACTTTACGATATAATTGATAACAGTAGCCTCGTAGCATTCAGTGAGGTTGACATAACTATGATTAAAAATCAATTCAGCTTCAACCAGTTTTATTTACCAACAGTGTTCATGATATATTCCATGAGTAGGAATAATTATTTAGCATTTGGTAGATGTAGCGTCCATGTTTAATTACTAATTTAGCCATATGGATATTAGAGAATAATTATAGTGCTGTGCGGTGCCATTTCTGTAACAGCTTGTGCTCCTTCAGCCACAAATTAGTGTTTACTTATTTGGTTGTCCACCTTTTCCATTATCTACATTTGAAGAATTAATTTATTACCTATATTTCCTACATCGTCCAGGACCAAAACACGCTTCCCTCCACCCACCCCGCATCGTCGCCATTAACCTCACACGCTCAGTACCTGTGTTACCGCTGAGCTCCGTTGGTGCACGTGACGGGGCTGCCACATGCTGAATAATTTAATGTATTACCGAATTACACTCAATATCTTACTTTTCTTAGAGTTAGCCTTATTGTGCCTGATACTCAGAGCATATGATACCTAAATATCAAAATCCATGCTTTTAAGTGTGTCTGGTATTAGAATAATTTGTATTTAGGTATCGATCTGCTTATAAGTGGCATCTTTATTCTTCTTCTTCTTCTGTGACGGCCTTCGCCTTCTTATCGGCTTGGCCACCTGCGGCAGCCCAGTACAGCACATGAATCTACAGTACACTAATTAACAGTTTACAAGCTGCCCCATCTGTGCATGCGCACAATTTTCGAAAATTAGCTATATCTGCAACATAGAGAGGCGGCTAATCCGTAGGTCTACAAGCATGGAGAAGGCATCAGATAATAACAACAATCTCACTGAATCCGCCAATGATATTCCTTTGAAAAGCCACCTAATTCAAATGAAAATAAGGAACATGGCAAACGCAGGGGTAAGCCTTTTCAGTCTGACCAGCCAGTCAGATTATCTTAAATATTGAAA
>SKFP01152478.1:0-11519 GCA_005815305.1 Pandalus platyceros | reverse complement strand
AATAGTACACCTTTTGTCATTCGATTGTTACCAATCTTCAAGATCCATTCGACAATCTGCAAAACATACTGTACAATTCTCACTTCATTTCGTCTAAACTCCATGTTAAGTCTACGGAGTTTAGACTAAATAAAGTGAGAATTGTTCAGTAAGTTTTGCAGATTGTCGAAAGGATCTTGAAGATTGGTAAAAATCGAATGACAAAAGGTGTATTCTGAAGACGAAAAACGTCCAATTTCAAACGAAACATCATTACCTGTATAAATTGGTCTCATCCTCCATTCACTGTTCAGATGCCAGGAGGCTGTGGATAGACTTGCACTGCTTAGTCTGGCAGTCAACTTCAACTGTGTTCATTATCTTGAGTGCAAGCTTGCTCAACCAGCACTGAGTTAATTCTCTGCTGAGGGAATTATCATTCCTCCTGGCCTAGGTCAGGGGCTATCCACAGTGAGTGCTGTTGATAACATTGATCATAATCCGTCTTCAACAACGTGTCGGAAATCATTTCGTGGTAGGGCAATTACCATATTTCAGTCATGCAGTGCTCTAAATGATGGGGAAAAGAGAAACTCACCTGTTCCAGAAACTGGCCGCAATAATATGATGCTTCCTACAACAATTCCACTGTTGTTGTCAACAACAACAACAACAACAACAACAATTCCACAACTTTCTGTCAGACTGAATGCTCCACCTCAAGAATTTTCTAGGGTCACTCAATATGACCAAGGTATTCTTGCCAAAGAGATCTCAAAGGAAGACGAATGGGCAAAAATGGTGGCGTCTATACTTGAAGAACAAATGGATGGAAATCACATGGAGCGCTCATCATGATGCCCATAATACTGAAGTTGTCCCTTTCCTTAGTGGTCTCTTCCCACTTTTTAAACAATCATCAAATGACCCAGCAATGATCCTACATGCTATGCAGTTAGTTATCAAGAGCACAGCCTACCTAAATCCAGGACAGTTGCCTGTGATCACTGGAGACCAGCCAGTGTATGCAATGATGAAAAAGTTTCAATGAGCTTACCTTCAATAAGTTAGTAATATGGTTTTAATGTTAGGAGGATTCCACTTAGAAAAACAGTCCTTAATATCTCTTGGTGACCTTCTACAAGGTTCTGGTTCGTCATCAGCCATTATTGAAGCTGGAAAAGCAACTCCGGGAACTGCTGATGCCCTCCTAAAAGCAACACATGTAACCAAATGAAGGTATTGTTATCAGGTGACTTACGTTGCTTTGACAAGGCTTCTCCACGAAGCATATGAAGAATATAAACCAGAGTAGCCATTGGAAAAATGGTCTGATTTCATGGTAGCTGCTTCAACTTTCACCTTTTGGGCCCTCCTCAAATCACAGCAAGTATGCTCGATGGGTTTCCGTTCATATCCAACATCTTAAAGAGTTACCAGAACAAACTTTAAAGGCATTCAAGGAAGTGAACTTTGTCGTGAAACGATCAAAAAAGCGATTTTCAGTGATTACCATAGATCAAAGCCATGAGCAACTGAACAAAATATTGTAGAGTTCTGAAGGAGTAATTGGACTAACACAAGATCCAACATCTCTTGTAAAATGGTCCCTTTGCGGACCTTTGGCAAGCCAGTTGCTACAGGATCTTGTAAGAGATTAAACTAACCAGAAATCAGATTTCTTTCATCACGATGAGGGAAAAAAAACAGATCAACTTTCTCACTAATGTCTAAACTCTTGTTGATGTCATTCGAAGCCGGGGAAATCTATATCTAGAAAATACAGGGGATCTTGTGAGTTTGGATGGAAGAATTTTTACTGACAATGATTCAGTCAGGAATTTGGAAAAGCAAGGACAAGAGCAGTACACCAACTTTGTGAAAAATGTTCTCACTGAGAGGAAAATATAATTTGAAGACCCAATTACAAAGAACTTCTCCCTGTTTTTTTAAATTAAAAACAAGAGTAAAACGAAAATAAAATAAAACTTCAGTTCTTCAAGGGCTCAAGCTCAGTCTTCGCCTAAATGAACATAACAACAAGTACATGAGATGGTGATCTTGACTCTTTCTTCGCCCACTTCTTTAGAGACTGCCTGCTTTTTTTTCCAAAGAAGTCTCAATCTTACAGTTGTTGTTCTTAGGGGAAGCTGGTCTCAAACTCTTCTTACTGCTAGGATCTGAAATGCCACCATTTTCCCTTTCCGTTTTCTTTGTTACCGTAATAACGGAGGATTTTAATTCAATACTAATCGATTTAGCATCATCTGAATTATTTTTGAGGGGTACCCTAAAAGACAATTTTCGCTCGCAAATACCTATTGCCAGTCCATAAGGTTTAGAGTTCGTCTACCAAATGCTTAAACCATAATCTAATGTCACTTCTATTCCAAATAGAGGTGGATTATATCTTGCTTCACGTGACTTGCTTGAATACATAGTAGAATCCCTTATATTATGATGGCAATTAGGCATTGAATTAGTACAATAAAATTACCATGGGATGAGCCTTTCAGAAACCTGCAATTTCAAACAAAATTTCTCACTAACGCATTTTCAAATGTAATGAAATCATTTACATTACTAATATCTAGATTTTGTAGGGTTTTAGCGTTCATTAGACACTATTGCCATGTTCACAAGGTAATTACATTACCAGAGACGAAGGATATACGATACTTGAAAAAGTATAGAGGAAGCCTACAAAAACGAAAAAGTAATACAGGCTTATTTAACTGTCGGACGGGCAACTTGCCTCTCTCTTTCAAAAAGAGGGAGGGAAGTTGTCGACCCATGGAAGTACTTCCTAATCACTACCTTATAAAGCTATCATTCATAATGTAGTAAATACGGATGACTCAAAAGTTAGTTATAATTTCAATGACCCAATCCTCACACATATTTCAATGAATTTTTGGTGTCTGACATGATGGCATCCTTTTGTCACAAGGGATGTACGGAGAATGCGGCTGACATTTTCATAAGCCCGGTTCACGTCAAAAACAAGAACGGATTATTTAGGGTAGGCTACACCAAAAATATTGTTGTTTACGTTTTGTTCATAACTCCATATCTATGGCCATTCTGAAAGGTTTTTGATATATAACATATTCAATGTTCTAGGAAACAGTGAATGCGGGATTTGTAATCACACAAGTAATCATGATTAAGATTACAATGTGAGTAATCGATTATGATTACTTTGCATAAATCATCAATGTAATCGAATATGATGACGATTACACAAAAATCTGTAATCGATTGAAATCGATTACAATTACAGATTACGATTACCCCATGTTTGATTGCCTGTATGCCTGTGGCTTTGATAGAAATATTGATTAAAATTACTTTTGGGGAACTTTTATGGCAAAAAATGGCTCTTATGTGTTTCTGGTACATTTAACAATAAAAATATTAATAAAATATTATTCTTCATGCCTAAAACATATAATTAATTTATGCATCTTAACTGATTGGTAAGATATGTATAACATTGGGAACATATAATTTTCCTATGCCTACAGGGTTTCAGGGGTTCCCTTGGAGGCTCTATGGGCATTCTTTTCTTCCCCCTTTCGGGTTCAAATATTCATGACAAAAAAGACCTGGAAAATAAAACAACTGTCTGAATCACAACATAAGTGAGTCATGCTCACTATAAAATCCTACAGGAGTACACAAAATTTTCATTCACTGTATGGCATTCCATTTATACATGTGTTACAGTGTGCAATCCAGGCATTTTATTAAATTCCTAGGCCATCTATACAATGCCCGAAGATTTTGGGCTAAATATGAAATACATTTTTAAGAACTAATGTTTTACACTTTGCCCAGACATTCTATACAATGCCCAGGAATTATATATAATGCCAAAATTGATGCAGGCAAAGTATGAAATAAACGTTTTTTTTATTCTAACGTTTTACAATTTGCCTAGGCATTCTATAGAATACCTGATACTTTTAGGAAAAGTATGAAATTGTTTTCACCTAATATTTTATAATTTTCCATAACCTAACCTAACGGTGTGAAAACTCATCCACGACATGTTATGACCGTATTTTATACATTGCCTATAAATTTTAGGTGCTGCACAAAATGCCTAGGCATTATACAGAGTGACTAGGCATTACACAGAATCCCTAGTGATTAGATACTTAGGAAACATATATAAACCTCTAATTTCATACACTGCTTATGACACACTGGGCATTATATAAAATGCCTAGTCAATGAGATAATCATTTTTATTTCATACTTTGCATAGCTGTTTGGGCATTCTATAGAATGTCTAGGTTTTGTATAGAATGCCTGATTTAGCACTTTGCCTGTAACATATGCAATACCAAAATTCCATACAAATCTCGTTAAATTCAGATTCATAACACATTCTATTAATACTATTTCTAAAAGTGTGTCAATTATTCTATATTTAGCATTGGGGTAAATTTTTTGAAGTCATTTCCATGGAATCTCAATTTAATTGGATTATCAAAAATAATGATAGTGTTACAGTCATTGGAGGGGCAAGGTGGTAACCAGGACTACCAGAGGATTTCATGGTTGCCACATTTGATTTTAGTATACTCTATACTATATTACCTCAAGATGACCTAATTCGATGTATTGTAGCCTTATATAATAAATACTTTACTGTAATTGACTTTGAAAATAAGAAAATAAATTTGTTGAAATTTTAAAATTTTGTATTCATAATAGCTTCATGTCGTTTAATAATAACTTACAGTATACAGACAAGTTATTGGTATTCAAATGGGAGCAAATTATAGTCCAAACGTAGCAATTTATACTTGAATTTTTATGAGTCTTAAACTCAATACTGTCGATCATGCTAACCGTAGATTGAGATATGATTGTGCTTTTAGATTCATAGACGATCTTTTAGCCATAAATAATAGAGATATCTTGTCTGACATTGGTACCATATATGCCCCGGTTCTGAAAATCACTAATACTAATTCTGTACCCCATATAAATTGCTCTTTTATATTTTATATTTAGATGGTTACGACACTTGCAGATTTAGTAATTGAAGTATACTGTGTTTTAGTTGCATTATAATGCTCTTTTTCTGTTTTAGATGACCATGGTCATTGTTCAACAATAAAGACATTTGAATAAATAGACAGTGTTCTTATTAATGACCACGGTTTAAGCTGGGTAACCTTGAAGACTGGTGAGCACCGACATATATACAGCCCAGCAATGCCTGCCATACAGTGCTCTATCCCTGGATGTACCTACATCACCAATGACCTCGACACAGCTATTGTGGCTGCCCTCATCACCGCCCATAGTGTTACACACACCCCTGGACCTGTTACCATTGCCAAAGTTGAAAAAGTGAAAAGACCAACCATATCAGCTGCTGGATGAAGCGAGGAATGGACATACTTCGTATCACAGTGGTAGGAATACGTCGATGCCACCATAATCACCAGCCATGATAAAGTAGTACAGCTCCTAGAGTTTTGCGATGAGCCATTGCGCACTGCGCACGGACCTAATGAGATCAGCGGGTGACAACCTTACCAACAAGACTAAAAACGAGGTCTTCGCTGCCATCAAGAAACGTACCGTCCATGAGGAGAATGCCATGGGGGCCAGAGTGACACACCACAATATACATCAAGACATTGATGAACCGGTGTGTAGTTTTGGTGCCTACCTACATGGCCAAGTAGGCATATGCAAATTCCTAATAAAATGCCCAGGCTGGGACACTGAGGCAAATTACATGAAATAAATCCTCCGTGATGTACTGCCTAGAGGCATTGCCAACCCCGAAATCCAGCTCAACTATAGAGGAGGTATTTCAGATTATGGAAGTTAAAAAGGCCAGAAAACGGTCAGTTTTCCGCCTGCTCGACTCTCACACAGTGGAAGCAGCTGGTAGCACATACAAGAAGACTAAGCAAATGGCTGTAAAAGATAAACATGATCCATGCTCATACTCTGGTAAGAAAGGCCATGGCAAGAATGATCTGGCTTACCTCCATAGGAAGGAATGTCCAGCATATGGCCATAAGTGTGTCTATTGAAGTAAACACAAACCAAGACAAACAAAAAGGTACGACACCAGATCCTTCCAACTTTCAGAACTGTATTTGATGCTCTATGTACCATTAATGTATCTGGACAACAATACAGTGCGAAGACCATTGCCCTTGACCATCATCTCCATGACTTACTCTCTAATATGTTGATCAAGAAAAGCTCAAAGCCCCAACCACTCATCAACCTTACCATCAAAATCCTACTTGAGGATTATGAAGCCCTTAGCTTCTCCCGTAATGCCCAAACCAAGACTGCTGGCAGACAAAAGGTGTCAAAGCTGTTTCTCTGGTATCAAGGTCACTCACCACCTCGGTTTACATGAAACTGATCTCATTCCTGTAACCATGAAAATGCACGCTGATAACAAGAAAGGCATAAGGATCCTTGGCACCACACTACTCCACATTTCAGGCAAAGAAGGACAGGGTTGACTTGTTGAAACCAGGCAAATTACTTATGGTGACTGACACTTCTGATAAACTTTTTTCAGCAGGGAGGCCTGTATCGTCCTTGGCATTATCTCCGTTAGCTTCTCCACCATCAGTGAGATAAATGAAGAGCAGCAATCTGCGACGACAGTATCATTACAAGACGACATTGACAGGCCATCTCCTCTACCAACCAAGTTACAGTTTCCAGCTTCTGAAGATAATTACATCAGACTGCAACAGTATCTCCTTGACTACTACAGGCTCAAGGCAATATTACATCAGGCAGTATGACGAAATTGTGTCATATATCCCCAACAAGTCCAAATGTGTAGACAACGTCCTTCTTTGGGCCAATTCACTTGAGGGAAGCTTCTTCCAAGCTGTTCAGTGGCTTGACATCTGTGACCAACATGGGCTCACGCTGAACCCTGAAAAGTTTGTTTGGCCAGGATGTGGTGGAATTTGCTGAGTTTGAGATAACGCCCAATAGTATCAGTCCTTGTATGAATTTTCTATGCACAATCCTGAATTTCCCAGCCCTCCAAAACATCACAGACGTACATTTCTGGTTTGCCCTTGTCAACCAAATGTCTTATGCCTTCAGTATGGCTGAAAAAATACTGCTATTCAGCCAACTACTGAAACCTGATACACCATTCAGGTGGGACAAGCACCTTCATACCCTGTTCAAGGAGTCAAAGGCTGCCATTACAAATGCGACCAAAGAAGGCGTCAAGATATTCAACTGAAGCAAGACTACATGCCTTGCCACAGATTGGTCCAAGACTGGTATCAGTTTCTGACTGCTCCAGAAACATTGCACATGCCTCAGAATGGAGCCGTTTTGCTGCTGTACAGGATGGGCGATCACACTCGCTGGGAGCAGATTTACACACCCAACTGAATCGCATTATGCACCAGTGGAGCGTGAACCCCTTGCGGTTGCTGAAGCTTTGAATAAGGCAAGGTACATTGTACTGAGCTGTGAAGATCTTACCATCGCTGTACACCACAAACCTCTTTTGAAGACATCTCCACCTATCGTATCAGGTATTAAAGGAGAAGACCCTCAGATAACAATTCCAGATGATCCATGTAACAAGTATTAAACACCGTATCTCCCATCACCTCAATGGCGACCACGTGAAAATGTACCTTCCCGATGATATAGCGCCCATCACTACTACAGCTAATGCCATGTTACCTTCTTCAACATTCCTGGCAGGCATACGTACACTAGTGACAGATGCTGATATTGTCAAGGAGTGTGTAATTTCATCTGCTGCACCATCTCTTGACTCACTCATACTGAAATCAGTGACATAGGAAAGGGTACGTACTGCCACAGCAAACTACAATGACATGCACAGACTGTTCAACCTCATTGAGTTGGGCATACCCGAATTCTTCCATGAGCCCCCTGCACCTCTGCACGAATACTTTCAGTTTCGAGATGATTTCTCCATAGTTGATGGTGTGGTACTTTACAAGGATTGTATTGTTATACTACCTTCCCTCAGACAGGAGGTGCTGGTTGCTCTACATTCTGCCAATCAAAGGGTTACCTCCATGATCTCAAGAGCTGAAGTGTCCGTCTTCTGACCTAGTATCATTCCTATGCTTCAGGATGGGTGCTACCATTATAATCGCAATGCGCCCTTTAATCCAAGTGCCCCATCAAGCCCTCTGTCTTCACCGGACCACAATGTATGTGTCCTGACTTCTTTCACTACAAAAGGATCAATTACCTGGTCGTGGTTGACCGATACTCAAACAGGCCAATCATTGAAAGGTCATCTAATGGCGCAACTGAGCTCATCACTTGCCTACGACACACGTTTGGAGCCTTTGGCATCCTCGATGAACTAGTCTCTGACGATAGTCCCGAATTTACAGCCGTAGGTACATGGTAATTTCTCAAAAACGGGTTTACATCACCAACTTTCATCAGTAGCTTTTTCCCACTGCAACTGTTGGGCTGAAATTGGTGACAAGACTGTGAAGCATCTCATCACTGAAAATACTGCCCCAGTGGCGATCTTAAGACAGATGCATTCCAACGTGCAATGCTCCAGTATAGAAATACTCCTGACAGAAACACAAAGCTTTCCTCAGGAATGTGTGTATTCAGCTGTCCAATTCAGGACTTCATTCCGATCCCTTCTGGCATCCGTGAGAAGCAGAGCGCTGATCTGAACACACCAAGAGACATTTGCCACCTGCAGTGGGTGACTATGTCTGAATTAAGAAACAGGTTGGGCCTCATCCACTCAAATGGGGCAAAACTGGCATCGTCATCGAGTTGCGTCATTTTGATCGATACTTGGTGAAGGTCGATGGATCTGGAAGAGTCACACTACGTAATAGAAAATTCCTTAGGAAATACATACCTGTCCAGATTACCCCACCAAAAATGAGCATTGACCATGACATTGGACTTCGGATGTATTTACCGGCCCAGACTCCTTCACTAAATACGAGCATTGAGCACACCATGATGCCTGCCACTACTAGGTGCAAACACAATCCAAATGCTTGAACCACATGCCCAGTAACGCCGACGCCACTTAACCGCACATTCAACGCCTCACCATATTCTCAAAGACCGCCTATATTACCACCCCTATTAGTTGGGTCACTTGCCACACTAAAGACACTTGCTTTTCTCCCTGGTGAGTCATCGAGAATTAACCCCATCCCTAAACGCCGCTATTTGGTCTTCGATGACGTCAATCCTCAACCGAAGGATGGGACACAGCAACCCACTATTACCACGGATCCTCCGCTTTCACCACCCAAGGTTACAGCAGACAAACCTACTACTACGCCACAGCTGCCGCAACACATGCTGTTGTACCCAGCCAGTCCATTCGTACCACTCGCCTGCAGACCTGGCACTTGGACTATGAAATGAATTGATAAATTGGAATTATAGTTTCTATGACACTGGAACCTTTTTGAACAGTTTGATTCCAGTTTTAGCGTTTGTAACAAGCTGCCCATGTCAGGCTCGGGCCATAGTAAAAACAAATGACAATCTGGAATCAAATTATTTCTTAAAAAATACCCAAAAAATGAATATTGTATTATGGAAAGATAAAAGCAATTAAAAATCATAAAACGTTCTATAAAGAAAAAAAAAGAAAAAAGTTATTAAGATAAAACATTAGAATGTACCCCCAAAAGCCCCCTAAGATGATGATAGACCTTTTCTTAAAAGATGAAAGATTGTAAGAATCAGGAAAGACAGACTCAGGAAGAGAGTTCCAAAGTCTGAAAGTGAAAGGAAAGAAATTGTCATTGTTACAATTGACTCTCGAGTTGATCATTTCCACAGAGTATCTATGGGAAGAGATGGCTTGGCGGGTGTTACAAGGCCGTAGAAGAGGAGGTGGCACACAACCCGCCAACTCAATTGAACAATGACCGAAGTAATAACGGTAGAAGAGAGAGGGCGAGAGGCTACCTTTCGTCATAGAGAAAGAGTGTCTATGCACACGCATATGATGATAAAAAATCATACCAACTGGAGTCCAGTCAATCCTTTACCATTCCCACTAAGTTTGGTAAAGATCCATTAGAACTGTCTCATGGTCATTATTTTTAATCTAATATAACTCGAAATAAAATAAAATATTCATTAAAATGAGTTGATGACTTGTGACCTTGAATAGCCATCCCATGCCAATCATCCAATTGATCAATGTGTGTGTGCAAAAGTGCAAGTTGACAGCTACCATTTTGTGGGAGTTCAGCCAAAAGAAATGACGAGCGAACCACGTGCCCATGAATATCTTGTTTTGCAGTCTTAATCAGATTAGACTGCAAACTGGATTTCAGCCTTCTCATCACCTCGACACGCTCTGATGGTTTACAGAGGGCGAGGTGAGTCTTTATGTCTCCTATATTATGTTCTGATATACCAATTCAGAGAGGGTATATCATCATGGACACTTTATATACATTCTTAAAAAAGAGAGTATAGCGCGACAATAATGATATACCCTCTATACAAATGTTATATCATCACCTAATATACCCAAATTTGTTAAAAATACGTATATTCGGTGCTGATATACTATTTTCATGGGAGTTATATTATTATGAGAACTTCATATACCTTTCCGTTAAGAGTGTACCATTTTTATGCCATAATTGTTCACAATGTAGTCGGGAGTTTAGTTCAGTAGTGATGCTATTCCATAAAATATAGCATACGAAAATAGGTTTTTTTTTCTTCTTTTTTTCTTTTGCTGAATTGGACCTAATATGATATCAATTGAAGCTAATTCCTGAATTTCCTTCAGGTTAATGAGTTATTCTTCCGTTTTTGTATGTTTTGTTTTTTTGTAGCGTAACTCTAGAAACGCAATTGCTCACTCAATGAAGTAGTTACATTGGAAGTGTCTCTTTACCCAATCTACATGTTTATTTATTCATTTATTTTTTGTTTTATAGATTTTGTGTCTGTATACTATATTGCTACGATAGGATCACTTCTTGCAATAATACATTTGTGCAGAATTAAGGGAACCCTAAGGAAAAAATGATACAGCTTTCGCCAAAAAAATTAAATTCAATTAAATTAAAGTTTTGTTCCATCCTTCCTTCCTTCCTTTTCCCAGTTTCCTTTATTGACTTCCTTCATTCTCTTTTTGATCCCCTTTGAGTGATTGACCAACTCATTTATTACCCTTCACTTTCTTAATTCGTTTCAGATACAACTTTTGCTCTATCCCATCAGATAATAGATCATAGAATATTGTTTTGGTAAAACAAATCTTAGTTTAATTATTCAATACTAAACTTTGTCGTAGAGTATATATAATATTATATTCATATTTCGGATTGAATAATGTCTCACTTTAACATTCTATTTGATGATTTACAAAGAGCATAAAGTTAGATCATAAGGGGTGGCCACGTATCCTCTGTAACTTCCTAGTTACGCCACAGCCTGAATACAGGATACAGGAAGGATATATACTGTATAGGTAAAGCTTAATGCAAGTCAGTCCACCCGAA
>SKFP01152467.1:0-14814 GCA_005815305.1 Pandalus platyceros | reverse complement strand
AAAAGTTTACACGCATCATGTTCAAACTTGTCAATAACAGTTGCACATGGTCATGGACATTTGATTTAATGTTTTTCAGATGTGCTTTAAAATCACATTTACCCTAGAATTAAAATTTTACAATATTCCCCTTCAAATTCAAACACTTTTTTAGATATCTTAGCGCTGATAAAGTGAGATTCTGAAGGGTTTCTTCCTTGAAGTTGATTCATACATCTTTAATGGTGACCCTAAGCTTAGGGATGGATAAGGTATCACAATTACGCAACTCGTGTTTAGTGTAATACCAAGGTTTTATATTCTTGCTGTGGAGTGATGAGTCAACCTTTCGTGTGTCACCTGGCAATGAAGACCTTAGGGTAGGGAGACCCAAGGGTGTTGATACCCACTCCCCCAATCATACTGTGATGGTTGTGAAACATCCCCAGTCATTGATGATGTGTTATTTTTTATATACAGGTGTGGGTAAATACGTGTTCATTAATGCAAATATTTCTAAGAACATAATTGATTACTTTGAATTATTGATGAACTACCTCCCTGATAGTCTTGAAAAATGCAAGGCGAATATTAGTATGCATGAAAAGTACTCCTGTCATACTGCTAAGCAGATTAAGCTATGGTAAACAGACAGCTATATACAATATTTTACAGATTGTCCTTGGAATTCACCAGACCTTAACACTATAGAAAACCTTTGGTATTACTCTAAACGTGAGTTGCGTAATCGTGATACCTCATCCATCCCTAAGCTTAGGGTCACCAATCAAGATGTATGGACCAACGTCAAGGAAAAAACCCTTCCAGTGCATTTTTTAACATTGTGACTGGGCTACACAAATGTCACCCAGTCAGAAAAATTTGTCTCACACTAAATTAAAATCTTTGGAACTTGGAGACAAGGATTCGATCGATGTTAGTTTGGGGTATAAATTATACACAACGGCACCTCCTTTAGTAGTCCTTATAATTTTCCCAGTTTGTGTTTAGTTCGGGGTGGAGAATTCCCTACTCTGTATATAATCAAAGATCACCAAAAATTCTTTCATGAAGGCACACTTTAATAGATAATTACAATTATAAAATGTAGTACACCCCTTTTCATAACAGGCTACTCCTTTTATCTGATGCAAAGTGTTGAAGATAAACTTATCTGGATCTTATCTTAGAAATCATAGAAGGAAAAGTGTTTAGAATGAGGCAATGCAACAATAAACCGGTCCCCCCCCCCCCCTCCCCCTTGAGAAAAAACCGATCCTCGCAGGTATATTTACCTAAACTTTTCTAACACTTAAGCGGCTATCAAACGAGGCTCAATTTCCGTTGTTGTATTGTGGGAGTCTGAAATATGTTGTGTATTGGTGGCACAAGGATTGAAAGTCCAAGTATGGCAGTCCGAGATCGACAGAAATTGTGATTAATTTGATACCGGCTTTACTACAGTATATTAATCATATTTTACCTTCTTTTTTTCAGTGAAAGTTTCTAAGGATTAACATACAACCTCCTTTTGGGACAATTTTGTAAACTAAGAGCAAAGATATTCTATTTGATAGCTAATTAGCCCGTAATAACCCCAAAAGCTGTAACATGCAATCAATGCATCTGCTTCATGTGATGCAATTATTCTGTACGCAAACACACACACACACACACACACACACACACACACACACACACACACAAAAGACACACACACACACACACACACACACACACACACACACACATGATGGATACAATAATATCACAATACTGCAAAAAAAACCTCATGAATCCAGTGCTGTATAATAGTATAGTGCAGAGAACCTAATAAGCTACGAGATATATGAAGGTCACGAAAATACAGTTGGTTTACTGTCTACTTGATAGTCGTAGCTCCATTAAAAAAAAAATTGAAATGTAGAATGGATAGTACACAAAGTGTCAGGTTATATTTACTTTTTTTTCTTTTTGATATCAATACATCTCGGGTTTTGATAGCAGACCGTATCATTACATTTTAATCATTCTTAATTTTTGAGTGTGTAATAATGTTGCTCTGATGAACATCATTCTTCTCGAATCAAACTGTTTGTAAATATTATGATAAAGAAAATTCAAATTTTCACTTAACTGTTCATGTATTCCTAGAGGCATCCAAGTTAAATTTCTAGGGTGCTTTTTTTTTCTTAGATTGTCAGTATTGTTGAATTTCATTATATCCTCTGAATAGCCATTCTTTCCTTTGTAAAGTATTTATCTTAAGCCCTTAGGATTTGTACATGTTCCATTGTAAACGCCTGGAAAAGTTCATATCTTTACCTAAAACACAGTAAGTGGATCATTCTTCTCTTCGAATTAATTTATCTTTGTTATAATCTTATTGTTCTCTTATCATATTGTTCTTCCAATCTTGTTCAACAACGCTGTTATGACAATTTTTGAAATACGCTTTAGTAAAGCTTTTCTGATATGTTTAGATCTCCAGATGACAAAGAGAGATCTTAGAAAAAGTTTTCTTGAAAGCTAATAAGTACTTGGAAAATAATGCCAAGAGACAATTGATAATAAAGTGAGTTAATTAAGATCAACTATGTCGACGCCTACACACATCGAGATCTTTTATAATTCAATTGTTCTTTGACAAGCTTTGGATTTCGCAACATAAACCTATTATGTTTATCAATAACAGCATTATCCCTCTTGAACTCTATTTCTACCTCTAGATCTCTCTTTTCTTGATGTCTTGTGAAACTGCTCTATACTTCTGACATAAATAACTCTTCAGATTGACAAATCATTAAAATCCATAATTAGAAGAAGTTTTAAGGAATTAAAGCATTTAATTATGCTATAAAATTTGCCAATCAATAGAGATTCTTTAGTGGGAAATGATCTACCGAAATTCAATTACTACACCTATGAAGCATAGCAATGAAAATGCTTAACTGTACCTCGTGGGGAACTTCCTTTTGAGTTGGTAGTACCAGTACCTTTTGCTTTTCATAAGACGTTAATCACGTGTTTACGTTATCAATTTTGTTTTAAGATAAATAATAAACTATATAAAAAACACTTTTTTTTAATAAGGCTATTATTTTTGTGAGTCATTATGTAAAACACATGTTATTTGTATTAATACCCACATACACCTTCCAATTTTGTTCTTGTTACCATAACTGTGTGTTACTGTTGTGGACAAATTCGAACAAAGAAGTGTGTAAATATTTCGCTTCCATTGTATATATATATATATATATATATATATATACTATATATATACTATTTGAGGAGACCAGGAGTGATCACGTCACCCTAAACGATTGGATGTGGATTTCCTTGCAAGGTATGGGTGACATCCTCAGGATTGAGGGAGGTTTACTGCAGCAAAGCACATTTAAATCCTGCACGATTTCTTCCTCCCCTCACTTCGACAACAGAATTATCTCTGCCTTGCAGGTCCTGTCATTTTTGTCCACGACTGCTGCCCAATCATCACGAACTGATGTCGAGGGGACTTGCAACTTATGTACTGGCCGAGTAAGGGGGCAGATATGAACCCCAATGAGAACATATTGGTGAATTTGGATAATTATTGGGAGCCAGAAAAAAAAGGACACCAGCTCAACTTATGGACCACACTCGTGCTTAGTGGGAGCTCTTCTGCAACAGACTGCAGCTCGTCAAGAACCACGTCGCCTCTATTCCAGAGAAATTGCGATCAGTGATCGTGAAGGAGGACTGGTGGACTTCTCAAAAAATGTAAATTTAATGTGAATCATATGTGTATAAATTCATTACCCTTTTGAATTTCATTGATAAACCGTGAACAGTGGAATTCCAAATCTTAATTAAATTATCTATTTTATCATAGACATGGGTGTTCAGTTAAAATGACGTTTCTACCACTTTAATTCATTGTTGGATAATAAGATGACGAACCCCTAAATATCTTGACACGCCGTACTGTGAAGTTGGTGTTGATATTTACTGTATGAACAAGATTTGTCAATAATATTCACAAATGATTTTTCAATGATGAACAAATCCATAATTTTACTCTCCTATTACCTTGGTTATAATCTAAGGTCTCTTTCAATCTGTTAAATTATAATATTACCGAATGTAAATATATTCAGAAATCAAGTAATCTTTGACAAAATAAAATTCAGAATACAAAAGGCTGTGTTTTGACCAGTGCCTTTAAAATTTGATTATATTGTTGATTAACCCTGAAATGCATTGGTAATGTCTGAATGTGGAATTTCAAATGTTTGGGGTTTATGTAGAGTTTAACATATGAAAGAGTAGTTAATCTAAGACTTTTCTCTAAAGAAATTAAGTCAAAACAATACATCAAGTTCTTTAAAGCCGAATATTAAATGAATTGGGCCCATTTGGGTGGCTACATTGGTTAAGGTGTCGCAATCTCACCAAGATGTTCGGTGCTCGATCCCTGCCGAGGCAAAATAACAGGTTGAACCACTTACAGGAGACGTGCTTTGGAAGCCACATGAAGCTGTTGTTCCCGCTGGCGAGAATAGTTGTCTATGCAGATTAAAAAAAAATCATGCAAACAAACAAATATGCAAAACACTTTGCTACTTTACAGTGAAATTAATCAAATTAATGCGTTTTTTCCACAACCATTATTACAATAACAAATTTATTAGCAAGGTGAATAAAAAAGATAAAGGCAGTTTATTACCCAGAGATTTATTGTCATTTGTTTTCTTAAGAGAAACTCACGACAATATCATTACAAAACCCATTGGACCAATTCCAATGAACATGTGGAAGGGAAGGTAGGGAATTGTTTGATAATAGAGGCGTTAGTCTCTCAGGTTTTGTCAGATGAATAAGAATAATAGTAAAAAAAAATTAATGCTTGGAGGTGTAACATTACTGCTCTTATTATTAAATTGAAATATATAAAAGAAATGAGCCAACTGTAAACGAAGCCTCTAATACCATGTAAATGGTTGTGTGTAGGACAGACCATCAATTTCCAAAGCAGGGAAAACTAACATAATCTTTAGAAGAACATTTAAGCTGTGTATTGAAATTTTAATCATAAATAAACTAGTAAGTATTACTAGTTTATTAATGATGTCTTGAAGACCTCAGAAAACCAAATCGGAATTAAGGCTAACCATTCAACTGATCAATCTATTTTTCATTAGTCTATAGAGATTCTTTTCTATATTACAATACGACCTACCCACCATACTGCCTCCATACAATACACACACACCGTTTATTTCTTCATCAAACTTACCCAATGCTTGCCACATTACCTGTTTTTTATAAGCAGTTTACCCGGGAACTGTGATGTCGACAAGTGACGGTTGGGTAGTCTGACTCCTTTTTCTGAATCCATGCTCACTGATTCGAACTTTGGTCGAGTGATAAGGTATAATAGACAAAAAGATCTTATTTTACTGAATGGTATTTGTCTGGATATAAGTATAGTAGGATGAATCTGAAATAAAATTAATTCTGAAATTGAATTGATGAAAATGTATACCTTTCTTTACACTTTTTAAAAGTTTATTTGTCATGTAATTAAACGAAGCAGGTATCAAACTAGAAGGGGATAGTAAAATACTACAACCTTAAGTGTTCTCACTCTCTTTTGTTTATTGTTGATGAATCCATGGAAAATGAACCTTCAGTATGTAATCATGCAGATTCGAATTTGAAACGAATAGTTGATATGAAATAAGACCTACGTTACCAACATAATACCTTCTCTCTTGATTAGGCCAGGAAACACAATTTAGTCGTTTGTTAATGTGCGTGCGCGTGCTCGTTGTCACGCGAATAATATACACACCCGATGTCCAAAAAAGGTGAACTGAGGCCGATCTCCCCGAACTTTGATGAGTTACGGTACTTAAAATTTATTTTTCTGATGACCTATCTATGACGCTTACTTACTCATACATGTTTTACCTTCTTCTTGCTCCCTTTAGCGCTGATTTCATTTATCACTATATTTTGTCTTCGATTTCATATACTTCATTTGAAATGGTTCAATTATTACCCTCTGAAGATTGTTTCTTACATATGACATCATATGTTTTATTTCAAATAGTTCAATCATCAACCACAGATATTACTTTCATCAGATTTCAAAACTTAGATTTCATAATGTTCATAATAGAAACATTAATTTTCACCTAAATTATCGTTTGTTGTGGGTGGTGTTGGATGGGTCTCGCATGATTAGATTAGATTGATTAACCTAATCTAGGCATCGCAACATCTAGGTCATTGACGCCAGGTACCGTTTAATTCTCACCACCACAGTGAGAACCCAAGAGAGCCGTGGAAGTGGAGTGAATGGGTGTGTGTATCATGTCAGTGAATGTGGGTGGTGGTATGGCTAATTATTTATTCTTTGGCCGTTCAACAAGGCTTAGTATGCAGCCTGAGATTAAAGACGCTAATTAAGCCATTTGTTACAAGTATTAACTACTATTTTCCATTCATACTAAACGCTTTTATTAAGCGATATCATAATAATTTGCTTTCAAATTCAATACATGACAACAGTAGCATTATACAGTTTACTGGTCATCGCTTCTCTATCCTTGGCCATCCCCGAAAAATACCCCCCTCCCCTCAGTCCTCCATGACCCCCCTATTCGCCCAGCCCCAGTTGCCAGAACCAACGAGTATTCCAGCACACAAGGAGAGAAAAACTTATAACAAGTGGAACTGGCCCGACTTACCTCTCGTAATTCCAAACCAAGTGTACATATTGTAATTACCAATGTTGGTAATCAGTGATTAAGAGTCCGACTTTCATTATAAAAGAGTTCAATAAAATGTTACTGATGACGAATACCAAGTAAGCTAATGAGTACGCAGATCGATGTATGCAAACTCCGGTACGACATCTTAGAAGCATGATCAAAATAAATACCATCTCATCAACCATCATGGGAACAGAATTATGATAATTTCTTCTATTTCTTTGTATATCTACCAGATCCCTATTTGTCACAGAATTTATTCCATGTAAATCAATTGTCAATATTTAACTTCCCCTTAGAAATTACATTGCAAATGTCTAGTCTCGGCTGAGGCATACAACATGGTAATCCCATTTTACATGATCATTTAACAGCACTATTCAATGCATGCCTAATACACCAATTTCTCCTTGCGGGTCTACTCCTAGTTCATCTTATTCAACTTACCAAGAATAAGAATAAGCTAAAGGACTCGTTAAATCCAGGAAATTATTGTCCCATTTTTATCACTGAAATATAATGAAACAAAACCTGAATTTTTCTTACAGTCTTGAAGACCTCAGAAAACCAAATCGGAATTAAGGCTAACCATTCAACTGATGCTTGCATTTAACAGCTAAATTACTTGTTCAATTATCTTGCATCATCAAACTCCTTAGTGTTTTAATGCTTTATAGATGTAAGAATAGCCATCGATAGAGTCAGCAAAAATCTACTATTCTTAAAACAGGATGATAGAGAAATACCAGAGTATTTGATTAGAAATGTAAACGTTTGGTTCAACTCCCAATAATTCTGTGCAAGCTTGGGTAAGTCATATCAACATGTTTTGACTCAGCTAAAGGCTTGAGGAAAGGAGTTCCTATTCTATGCTGGGTTACTTTTGAGTAATATGGTGAACCAATTGTTTTAAAGCATTCAAGTAAATGTTTGTTTTTCTTCATGTTTTATGTATATTTTGGTGAAAATTTATTTGAATATATCTACCACTTAACTTTATTTTATCTTTCTATATATTACTTCTAGTAACCCAAAAATAACCATATTTAGAGCCAATCTGCGAAATAATTTCAAAGAATCTGATTTCAACTGATTTTGGTTGGTATTGGTGTCAAGATTTACCAAAAAAAGTAAGGTGGTATTGGGGGTGGGGAGGGTTAAAGGTTATTGACCCTGGCCTAAAACACAAGATAAATATTTCAGGAGACCCTTCATTTTTAAGGATTTTACTTAAAAATCACATATCTATAGTTATTATTTACTTGCGGTCAGGGGTAACTTAGATATTTAGATTTTTTTCTCATAAAATTGAAAATTTTTATGATAAATATATTAAGTGACCCCTCTTTTTTAAGACTTTTACTTAAAAATCACAAATCAGCTGCTATTTTTTAACTTTTGTTTAGGTTAAATTATGCTAGGTTGGATTTGGTTAGTTTAGATTTGATTAGGTTAGGTTTGCTTCCACAACAGTTTATACGGTACTTCTGAAAATGAGTGGCATTCAGACATACACCCTTTGCCCGTGTCAAAGGTAATTTTAACACCATTGACAAACTTACTGCTTGCTTGGAGAGTCCTCCAAGTGACCTTGTAATTCTCTCCTACACCCATTGAGCATTTGATAAAATAGTGCTCTCGCATTAAGCCATGCTCATCTCCTTCCTCTCCCACCTAACCCCAAAACTTTCGAAAATGCAGTCAACCACCTGAAGTGCCCGGCCCATGCCTCTGGCAGAAAAGGAAAGCCAAATGCATCTTAGAAAAGTAAAAATAATATATACAGTACATACAGGTATGGTCTAAAATTACAGTAACTATAGCCATAACAAACAAACAAACAGACAACTGAAGTAATCGGTTTCCTCTTCATCGCTATCAAGTTCTTCTGCATCTGCTCCATTGAAACAGTGTCCACAACACACTCCACATGCTGAAACACATAACATGCCAGTTTTCATGCAGCTGAATTTCATGGTTTGGCACTGACTCTCCCCTACCTTGCAGTTGCAACAAATTGCTTTTAGATAGTTGCCTGGGCCGATTCCACCGGCCAGCATATTCTTTCTAGATTTTTTGTTACAATCTAACTCCCATCCTATTCCAATGGGCTCAATAACAGAGGCGTTAAGATCCTTCCATATCATAACTTGAAGATGTACACGAAGGGAATGTTGTCCTGTTGCATCTTCCGTTGATGGTAGGCGGTCAGGGACGATTTTACCCTTAGCTGCTTGCTTCTGGAACTTAAGATATCTAGCATGTTCGAGGGGGGTATCCCCATAGCCATATGTAATCTGCATTACTTTTAATTGCCAATTCAGTTGAATTGCCAATTCAGTTGAATTACCAATTCAGTTGAATTGCCAATTCAGTTGAAGTTTTACATGCAGATTCCCTGCCAGTGTCATCACTGCATTCACAAGTAATACCTACACTGAATTGGCAATTCAACTAGCTGAATTAAAAGCAATGCAGATCACATATGGCTGTTGAGATACTCCCCTCGAACATGCTCGATATCTGAAGTTCCAGAAGAAAGCAGCCAAGTGTAAAATCGACCCTGACCGCCTACCAACAACGGAAAATGCAACAGCACAACATTCTCATTGTGTACATTTTCAAGTTATGGTATGGGAGCATCTAAACACCTCCGTTCTTGAGCCCATTGAAAGTGGATGGGAGTTAGATGGTAACAGAAAACTCAGACTGAAGATGCTGACCTGTGGTATCGCCCCAGAAAACATTCTGAAAGGAATTTACTACAACTGCAAGGAAGGGGAGAGGCGGTGCTAAACTGTGAAATGCAGCTGCATGAAAGCTGGCATGTTATGTGTTTCTGCATGTGGAGTGTGTTGTGGACACTGTTCCAATGTGGTAGATGAAGAAGAACTTGGTAGTGATGAAGAGGAAGCCGATTAATTCAGTTATTTGTTTGTTTGATTTAGCTATGGGCCAGGCAATTCAGGTGGTTGACTGCATTTTCGAAAGTTTGGGGGTTAGGTGGAAGAGGAAGGAGATGAGTATGATTTAAGCTGAGAGCACTCCTTTATTAAATGTTCAACGGGTGTAGGAGAGAACCACAAGGTTACTTGGAAGATTCTCCAAGCTACCAGTAAGTTTGGCAATGGTGTAAAAATAACCTTTGACTCGGTCATACAGTGTATGTCTGAATGCCGATCATTTTCAGAAGTACCATATAAAGTGTTGTGAAAGCAAACCTAACCTAATCTAACCTCAACAAAAGTTAAAAAAAATAACGGCTGATTTGTGATGTTTAAGTAGGATTCGTAAAATTGATGGTTCACTTGATATGTTTATCTTAAAAATTGTAAATTTTATGAAAAAAATATAAATATCTCAGTTACCCCTGAACGAAAGTAGAAAATAACGGTAGATTCGTAATTTTGTAAGTAAAACCCTTCAAAAGGAGGTTTAACTTGATATATTTATCTTAAAAATTGCTTTTTAGGCCAGGGTATATGACCTTTGACCCCACACAAGGCAATTTCACCACCCCCTATCCCACCTTACTTAATTTTTTAGTAACTCTTGACATCCATACCTACCATAATCAGTTGAAATCAGCTTCTTTAAAAAAAATTGCAGATGAACTTTAAGTTAGGGATTATATTCCATTGATATAGTATGTCACTTGGTGAGGTTATAACGCGAGACAATGGTGACTTATGATACTATATTAATTTTGATTCATATGAGAGAAATGAAAGATAAAACGGAATTTACAGCTCTAGACTCTAACAGAGTTATATAGATTTCACAACTTGAAATCTTCTTAATCTATAATTAGTTCTGTTGTATATCAGTTAGCTTCAGTGTAATTTTCAGAATAACCTTCAAATTCATCGATGAATGTTTTAATGTTACCTAGCATTACGTTAAGTATATGTTGTACTATGATTTTCAGTAGTTTGTTATGTGCATACATTTAGTATCCTATAACACATAGACCAGTAATTTGCATTTTTCTACCATTGTTGCAAAGAATAGGTACATTCATACATCCTGCCTTGCAAATAGAACCTGAACTTTATTATAAATCTCCTTTCTTATCGGCACAACAAGCTCCCACAGTTAGTTTACATTAATAATAATAAATAAATCCAGTATTCCCTTAAGTACAACGGGTATTACCGTAAATAAAGAAGCAATTTTTCGTAATTATGATCAGGACATTACATGCATGATAAACATATAGACATGAAAGTACGTTCTAATTTTGTATATAAAATACAATATTATTGCTCCCCAAAAAGGAAATATAAGCCATTATAATGTTATATGACTATTTGTTAATGTTTAAGGTCAAAGATCATCCGTATCCTTTATGGTCTATCACATATCATTGTTTAATGGAAATATTATATGCCCTTTTAATTGTGTTACTTGATTGTAATTTTCTTTTGTCTTTGACCATCCATTTGATCATGATTTCACAGACAATGTTTTCATTCACACCTTACCATCCACATATATTTCTATGTATTTATTCCAGGAATCGTGACGGTTATTTCATTATTTTCATTTGCGGTCTTATCACCTTATCAATCACATGTCTTTTTTTCATGTTAAGGTAAATATATTCACTAAAAAAGGATAAAATTTTTGCATGTAATTATGGTTTTCTATTAGATGACATTTTGGCGATGTTATTTCTTAATTCCAAAAGCAGAAGAGATATACACTACAAGACTGATGGAATCGAGATCGGATAGATGATTCTACAAAAAACAACTAACCTCAGTCCTTAGACAAATTGTTTTTTATCTATTATTTAAACTCATTTACAAATTAAATAAAAGAATTGTCAGATTAGCTCTTATATATTAATTTTTTTTTACTAAACCCAATTATGTTCATATAGCTGAAGATCATGTTCTACAAGTATCGACATATTGTAACAATTACCGATAGATTTAAAAGTGAGTTTGTTCCACATATATTTACTGGATAATTTTCTAAAATTCTATAAATGACTAAAACTGTCAAAATGTCCTTTACATCTAATCCCAAATGCCAAGGACATAACGAACTCTGATTAGGTTTTCATAAATATTTTGCAGCTGTTGATTTCCAAATGACATACCCTCTCAAAATAATATTCTATGCATTGGATTTCTGGAACGTTTGCTGTTGCCGCAAATCTTGTTCGCGTTCATTCATTATGCATATAGTCCCGAGAATATATTTAAAGTGACCTTTTAATTCTTACTGAATCTTATACTAAGATTTATTTCAAGACAGAGATTTCTGGAATGACAGACTAAAAAAATAAATAAGTTATTATAAAAAAAAAAAAAATTTAAAAGAGGAGATATTTCGTGCTAGAACCATAATATAATATTTAGTGCATAAGTCTGTTGAAGAGAGAAGAAGAAAATAGGTAAACTCTGATACTATGGAGACAGAGATTTTAAGAATTATAATGATACAGTATAAAAAGTTTTTCACATTTTTAATCTTCGTGGTATTCAAATAAACTTGTGGCACTAAACCAAACTTGACAACTTAAAGAACTTCTAACTTGGGAATTAGTTAGTTTGACATCATGAGAGACAAACATAAATATTGGATAGATAATGTACAAATTCTGTTGACGCAGCTATCTTTTATTTATTTCAGTACCTTATGCTAAGGGGAACGTCCGGCTCAGAAATGGGGATTTGAGTTTAGTTTTCTCAATCTGAGTTACATATGGCATTAGGATGGTAATAATATGTAGTTTATTTTCACAAAATTATTTTTTTATATACTACTACGCTGTTTTAATTTTTCAAGGATACTTACAAAGTGGTTCCTACAACCTAAACACTAACCAATATCTTTGACGGCCTGTATCTCAAAACTTACATTTTACCTTATAAGGTCTGATAACTTCGCAATTTACCAACCAATTGTAATTAAATTTGGTATGAACATAGTAAATTGATGCTAGAAAGATGTAATGAACTTAGTTTAAGGATAGTTACTCCTCAAATGTTTTTAGGGATATATTACGCAAACAAATTTGTGTAACTTAAAAAAGACTAAACTAAACAAAGATTTTTATTTGTTCAGTATATGGCTCTGTTTTTGCTCAGAACAATATCATATCTATTTAGAATTTAAATTTAGATAAGAAACATTGTATTTTTTCAGAGTTATCAGATTTTAAACAAATTTTATTTTCAAATAAAGGGGTCCGTGCTCCCCTGGGTAGGGGGGGCGGGCACAAAAGGGTGCTGAAGATACTAACGTTGGTATCCATATCATATGTTTTTAATATGAACAGCATAGTGTAGAAATGAAATCCCTCTTCCCTAGAACAGCTTAAGGATATGACAAACAAAAACCTTTGCTATAGAAATTTAATAACGTAAAAGATGTAATGAGCTTCCATTTTGGCGTTTAGTGAGAAAAAAAGTAGAAAGAAAAAAGTGAAACTATTATAATGTAAAGAATACTAAATTTCTAAAATAAATATACATTTGGTAAAAACATAACTGGAGGAATTAACAACAAGATACTAAAATCATTGAATAATCACCGACTGGAAAGCTACTTGGTTTCATGACGGAATACAAATAGACATACTATTTTTATTTTCTTATTGAGAATAAAATTAGTTGAATTTAATTTGCAGAGGATTATATCACAAAGCTGTCATCAGTCAATCGAGGACACCGAATATTAATACCTAGATTAGCTTTTATTCTTTTATGCATATATAAAATTGTCTAAAGCTTTGGAAATTATTTTTAATATGGATTATATTATATTACTTTGTAGTTCAAACATAATATTGTATTAGGAGAGACAATGATTAAATTGTAATATACCAGTGATCCATGTCATGACAGTAAGCACTACTGTCAATGTTGCATAACGGATACATTCAGTTGAACATATAAGTTAGTTTCCCATTAAAAATGCTAATGTTTGTCCTTGCTCTTATTATCATATTTTAACTATTATTCTACCTTACTGACCTGGTGTGGTATGTTAAGTTAAACCAATTTACTTTAATAAATATAGGTAAATTTATATTCTTGTACGATCTATACTGAAACACTGTTTTAATCAAATTGTTTTAGTAGATATGAGTTTTAGACTACTCCACATTCAGACACATATATTTATCTTACTAATCATAATTGTAATATTAATATTATATTCATAATATTAAGGCATACATCAGTATTTAGCTTCCTGCAGTAATGTTTGTTATATCCTTCTTTAAGCCAGAAGATAATCCTGTTCCTTACTTCCTGTGTCCTAAGAATCCTGAGAATATCAAAGTTGAGGGATAATAGTTACAAAACATTAACTGAAGGAAATATTTTGAGTCAGTGAAAAAGATTTCCATCTAGGAACTTTACGACAACGGTCAAGGGATTTTATCCTTCTCTGTTCGTTTATATGAAATAGTTATATCTAACCTCAAACAAATATTTTTTCTTTATAAACAAAAATATTAGAATACAAAATATACTTGTAAGAGAATAAACTTAGAAAAGAATACCTAAACAAACCAAATCCCAAAGAGGCCCAGAGTTTAAGATCAATCAAATTTACAGACATGGTTGATGATCCCAAATATCTAATTAACAAATGCAAGACAAAGCTAACATATACATACTTATGGAAATAGTGTAGTATGTTTCTTCTCTAGTCTCTTGTATATATTTCCATTATATTCTGTCATTATACACCCACCCCTCAGTTCTTGATACAGTGCATGAGTGATATCCAGTGTGTAATTTTGTATACCATGAACAAGTTTCATATTCATTCCTTGTATATCTATGTTCGCAAATAAATGTAAATGACGCTTATAAACTAAACTAAGTGAACAAATACAAAACCACAATAGTATTAACCTGATGATGTATGATGTACAAATGTTTATATATTTTATTTGTTTACACGATGATCAATTGTAAGAGAAATATAAAAATATGGTAGAACTATAATTTAGTTTTATGAGTTTGTAATGTCAGCAGGACAAATGCATTAACTACCTTAAGGTAGTTAATTTTCTAATACCAACTACAATAAGATGTTCGTTAGA
>ML620313.1:12124-25747 GCA_005815305.1 Pandalus platyceros | reverse complement strand
CTGGATATATTTCATACAATATAGTATGTTTATGTATGTAATTATGAATGCTTTATCACCATTTAAAATAACATTAGATATTCATAATATTGTTCATTAAGAATGTATTCACCAAACCATACTTAAAAAGTTAAGAAATTTGAAAATCTGTCCACAAATAAAGGAGATAGATTTTTAAATTGTGTATATAAATAGTAGGAAAATATTCGTATAAATTACAAAAATTATCTTAATAACTTGAAATCTCCTGAAAGCTATTTTTAATGTGTCTAAACAAGATAGCTATTAGAAAATTAAGTCTAATTCTCTCCCATAGTCTTTAGATGATCAAACTTTCAAAGTTTCATTGTTATGCATATAACGTCCCTTTGAACCAATAATTATAGAGCATAGAATTCCTATACCCTGGGATTGCTTCATGTAATGGTTCCACGTTTACATACTCTTTTTCATTCCATTCAGTTTCTGTGCTGTTTTTGTGGCACCAGATGCCCTTCAATCAATCAAGTCAAGTTTAGCAATACCGATGGAACGGCTAGATCGATAACTGTCTGAATATTTAGACTTTTATTGAAAGATACAAAATTGATTTTATATTTACAGTTTGATAATAACCAGTATAAAACTGAATGGATATAATTACTAGAATCTACCTGTAATGGTATTACTCAAGTAAGGAAAGAGATATGGAGAGAAATTACTTGAGTAAGAGTAAGCAAATTTGTATATTCATGCATTAATGTGTGCTAGATTTTGTGGTTATTGAGTTTCTTTTTATTTTTAAGTAATGTTTCATGCATATTTGCCAATAGTCAGACATAAACTTGTAGTCTAAACTAATCAGGTTATTATGATCATCATCTACATCCCCCTAAAAAATAAATCATTGAAATAATCACATCAATTCCGAATGCGAATATTAATCACCATCGTAAAGGTATCTCTTGTTTTATAAGCAATACCAGCCTCAGATGTGGAAAGTTATTCATGATATTACTGGCTATGGAAACTAATTGTACTGGAAAATAGAGCTCAAGTTGTGAACATTAGACAAACATATTGTCAACGCTAATTAATATTAGATATAAACAAAATAATTTACCAACATCTAAGTTTGAAAAGGACGGCCATCTTAATACAGAAACTGAATATATATTATAAAACCAAAGTGTAAAGTTGGTATGATTAACTGGATTTTCTCTCTTCCCTTGAAATTATTAGAACGACTTACCTCTCTACCAAAGTGATCATGAAGGATCCCAGCAGATCTCCATCTACTTCACCTTTCATTTTCGTTCTGCAGCATCTGTACCATTCTTATTTGCTCTCATTTTCATTTTACTATATATTTTGTATTTTCTCTAACAGTTAATCGTTCCCTTTTCTTCTATTTTAATACATTATCTAATTTTGGTAACAAGGATTATTACTGACATTGCTCATATCTAACTCTTACCTTTATTTGATATACGACATTCGCTCTCTCAATTTCGTTGTATTATTCACCAATAACCCCTTCCATTTTAATATAGTTTATATGATTTACATTTATGTAGAAATAATCCCATCCACCCTTCGTATGTGGTCTTCTTCCTTTTTACCTATCCAGTTTTTTTATCCATTCCTTTTTTAATCACTCATCTTTGTTTTCCCCTTAGTTATCTGATTTAATGTTTCCTATTCCTTCCACCCTCTTTATCCTATTATGTTATTTCAACCCTTCTGTTTCTTTAATCTTTTCTTTGAATAATTCAAAATAATTCATGAAGATATATCTTTTAATACTAGAGTGCAAAATCATCTCACTTCCCTGTAGATAATATACAGTAGTTCTTAAAACTAATTAAAATACCTTGTAATGAAGCGTAGTGTAATAAGTTTTGGAAGATTAAAGTCATCGTAATATTCTTTACCACCTAACTAAAAGTCATAAAAAATATGCAGCCCATATTATGAAATATTCAGATGTTGGACACCAAAAGAAGAGGTCAAGTTACGGATATATGGTATTGTCAATATGCTTTGAATTTTATAATCATCGAGAAAAACAAAATATATAAACATACTGAGATATATTTTTAATGAAGATGCTTATTAGCTAAGCAAGATTAGTTGCTACATCTTTTCTGAAGACTCTGTGCTCGGGGATGTGAAGGTCTTTATATATTTTGTGGTTTCATATTTTCCTTCATTCCCTTCTTTAAATGCTAGAATTAATATGTAATGAAAAAGTTTTTTGTTTTGATATACCTGTAAATGATCTAAGACTTGTACACTGACACGTTTAACTATCATCTCTCGCTTAAATATGATACGTCTGTATAAGAACTAAGCATTGGATTTATAGTTTCCGGAATATAAATGATTATTGTTACGTTACTATTGTGCTTCTAGTTGTAAAGGAAAATCATGTATTGGTATATTGAAAGAAGTTCACTTCCGAGATTTCAAGTGTCTTGTTTGCATCTTCCTTGGTTATGCATGTCTTTCAAGTTACTTTATATCCTAAGTTATTTTGAGTTGGCTATTCTTATCTGGAATCTGATCTCAACATATTTGGGAAAGCTACGAATATTAATTCTAGATTTTAGTAAATAATATGTATTATAATAGAAGTGACCTGTAAGTGGTCTTACGGGATTGTATTTTATCTAGTCCACAGCCTTGAGTCTTGGAGCCCCTTGGCCGTGAATTGTAACTCTGTTCAAGTAACAGAACACAGGATACATTACCACTCTTCACTGCTAGTCGTAACGCGGAAATCCTTCTGAAAGTGGAGGGAGGACGTCTAAGCTACCATCTTCAGCATTTCACTCATCAGGCCTAGGCTCTTCAATCTTGTTTTGGTGAATAACTACACAACGTGTCTAACTACACCTTGTCATGAACTTTGCCCAGTACTCTATTTTTGCTTGTTAGCCTAAAGTCGATAGAAGAGCTATATTGCCTGAGGCATTGGTCCTGCAAGTACCTGAGCGAATCATAAAGGATAATAACTTAAGCTATGTTTCAACACCTTTTGTTTGTACAAATAAATTGTAGACTCTTAGCCCTTTTGCTATGCATCCCTCATTCAGATTACCATTGTATCATTTTTTAATGGTCCTTTCTTTTGCATGAACTTCTAACTTTTTTCTTTATTACACTTTTTTATCTTAGGAATTCTCCTTCCTTAACACTGTTTAGCCAAAAGTATTTTCTTAATAACTTTGTGTCAGCATTCATAACTACATCATCAGCTTTTCCATCCATCATTTTCAAAGATTGTCTGGCATTTTATTTCTCCAAATTCCATACTGAGTGTACATATCGTTATTACCATTGTTGGCAGTGAGGTAATAACAGGCCGACCTACATTATGAAGGAATTCGATAGTACAACACTGGAAAAGATGAACAAGCAAGCAATAGGGTTGAGCAGATCGATGCACGCAAACTCAGGGGTTAACATAGCAGAAGCATGGTGAAAGTAAATGGCATTTCATCAGCAATTTATGAACCATCTTGAGAACTAACTTATTATGGATTTTTCTACATTTCATGTTTTCTTCTAAGGTCACTGTTATACTAACCATCCCTACTTGGTAATCAATTGTTCTAAGATATATAGATCCAGAAACATACTTTTGTCATCATCATACTTAAATTTGTAATTTTAATGTTGCCTTTCAGATCATCCTAATGTTGAGCTTAAATAAAATTTGTAAATTCCATTTGTAATTACGAAAATGTTATTACCTCTTTTCAAAGCTCATCTCTCCCTTGCATGCTTACTTACCTTTCAACCTATTAATTACATTTATCTCTTTGTCTCTAACAATGACATACATTTATTGCCATGAATTAGAAGCAACGAAATTTATTATATTTGGGGTTCTCATTACACATTTTTATTTCAAGATTTATTGTGATTGAATTGATATGAAATAATTAACATTAATATATTTGACACTACTATTACTTATTTTATCCCGCTGAAGCTGTCGAATAAAACTGGTTATGAAATTCCATGTTTTTTTAATTTAAATAATCCTATATAGAAGTGATTGTACATGTTTCTAATGATACCGTTATCCCTATGTGAAATGTCTTAAATTATCCTATAGATATTGGATTCATAATATTATACATATATGATAAACTCATCGTGTTTAAACTAAAATCCGAACTTTAACTTCTGTTGGTCAATCGTAAATCCTTTGAATCAATTTTTCACCCCCGGAATCACTTCCTCCCCCTTGAATGATTCAAACTTCTCAAGGCAACGTTTTGTTACATAGTTGATGGGCCATAGTGAATGAATAGCGAATTGCAATTGTTGCACACAAGTCATTCTATCAATACGATCATTGATCTGCTGTTGAGCTCCGAGGGAGTTAATCAATTTCTGATGTTTATACGTTAACGTGAAAATGGTAAAAATATAACTTTTGGGGGAGATATTTTTTGATACTTTAGATTTTTAAAAATAGAATAATGTATCTACCTTTACTGTATCTATTTAATATATCCTGATCTATATAATTAATAATACATTTGTGTAATCATTCATTCATCGTAAGAATAATTTTATAATTTCTCTGATCCATATATTATTTTCCAGTTTTTTCCCTTAGTATCAGTGTAGCCGTATTGCCAAAACCACATTGTTAATTTTACCGATTTTTCCGCATTATCCTCAGGTATCTTTAACCTCTGACAGTGAAGGAAGAATATAATTCCTTCTTGTGACTACAATGACTTCTAAACAATCTGAAAAGGAATGTTGAAGTTTAAACAATCATAATTATCAATTCACAGTATTACACATTCTTAAGTTCCTTGAAAAGCAACTGAAAGCACCACATTTAAATATATTTGATCAATTATTTTGTTTGATATCTACAATTCTACATCAATCTAAAGAAAATGTAAACCCTTTTTAGAGATTTAATTACACAAAAAAAATAGAATAAAATTATAATCATGATGTTTTTTTCTTTTTAGCTGTGTTTGTAGTCTAACAAGGATCCTCCAAAACTTAAATTTGTTTAAGTTGGTTCATAAATAAAGTAGAAGATAAGTTTTGAATGAAGTGAAGTCAAGAAAAACAAAGATCAGAGATATTGAAGTTTGAAGTGTTGCTTTCATCATGTGTCTCTTTATTTACTAAATTCCGGATTCCATTCATTATGTCTATCATCATTTCCTTGGTTGTCATCCTCATCATCAGACAAAAGAAGTCAAAAATCTTTTCCTTCATCCTGCCAATACCAACTGGAAATACAGGTGGAGGAAGAATCTCCAACATTGTTGGAGGCTGATGGAGGGAGGGGCTCCTCTACGTCATGGCGTGGCAGACGAACTTCGATCAAAGATTTTTCTCCTTTTTTTATATGTGATCAATGCTATCAATGATGATTGAAGAATATTTCTTCTCTTTTTGTTCTTCTTCTTAGGCATAATGCATAATTGACTAAGAAGAGCCTAGTATAGCTGATAAACGGCGGTCAAGACAATCATTCAACGGACAATAATGATTCAATTTACTCATCAACTAATATCGTGTGACTGGTTTCCTCTTGGAACTGAAGCTGATGGAAAAAGATAGTACAGGACGGCAGCAAAGTACTTTCTAGAATACAGAACACATTTTCCTGATTACAAAACATTATACAATATAAATTTTTACACTAGTTTCTAGTACAAACATATTATCAAAGATCTAAGATATTGTTTCATTCATATCAATAACCTATGATATCATAGAGAACACTATAGTATTATTGTTATGTATTTAATCATATTCTACAATGCATTTTTTTTTTGTTGGGAACTTTAATTAATTTTTCTATTGTAAAGGGTAATGTACACTGTTTATTTATTTCTGGTAATTATTGTGGCCATGTAATATGGTGTGGGATGTAAGGTAAATAAATTAGTTCCAAAGAGTGGGAGTTACAGCAAGAGGTACACTCTATTGTATTGCTACTTTTTCTGTTGTAAATTTAGATATATTCAATTCTACATGGTACTTACATTAGCGTGTTGTTGCATGATATGGTAATTCAAGGATATTATATAAATAATGGTCAATGCCTTTTATGAATTATAAAGGCTAGTTGAAGGTAACCCTTCCCTAGGTGCTATAAACGTAGATACATCTACAGTTTTTCTGAGAGTTCTATTATACTTTTTCCATCATAGATATCATCACATCGTAATATGTTACTCTTATTTCCTACGGTACCATTTGTTACCTCGTGTGAAAGAATCCTCAAAATAATAATTACAATCCACTACTTGATGGAATATGTTGGAGCCAGGGCCTGAATGCCCATAATAGAGTTTTACGTTAACGTTTAGGTATTTATTTGTTATCTTCCCATCGCAATTATAATTAATTTAAGATGAAATTAATATGTGTTAAAGAACTATAGACATATATTACTATTGTTTGATTCTCTGCTCTCTTTAGATAAATTTTCAAACTCGGTTATCCTGTTTAAAACTAAAATATCCCATGCATGAAATAATTTTATATAAATTAAAATCTCACTGAAAATTCCTGAGCTGTAATAAAATGTTTCTACCTCTGGTGATAAACCTTTTTTTTTATTTCATTCCTAGCAAGTAATTCCTTGTTTTTGGTAACATAATTTTATAAGATTAAAACCAGACCCATATGAATTTCAAATTGTTATGGCTGATATCTGAAAGTTATTCATGGTTCTTTAAAGTTGACCAAAAAAAAACCACCATTCTGTATTCACAAAAGATTTCATAATTGCACATAATCATCACCTATGGGAAAAAAGTGTTATTGTTAATGATGAAAATATTTTGTTGTCTAAGATGTACTAAGCTATTTTTAGATCTGCATAATGTTTAGTACTGCTAAGGAGACCAAACTGTGAATTTAGTTAATCTAAAAGTTCTCCAGTATTATGAATTCAGTAGAATCATAAGGATAATACATCTGATTTCTAAATATCTTAATAATGATAAATAAATTTCCCAATTATTTACAAATATTGTTTTCCATCATGTTATATTACCTTTTTTTAAATCTAAATTTTTTGATATTTTATTCATATTTATTTGAGATGAGTTTACCTTGGTTAAGCCATTTATACATATAACTTTTAAATCATATCTGCTGGATTAACATCTACTAAATATTCAATACTCTGCATAGCTTTTGTTAAAATTTAAGTCACATAGTGAAAATTTTATTGACATATATTTTAGCGGCTTATCTGATAGTCTTTCAAAACGTCATATGTGCCTGTTTAGTAAGGATTACACCACTGAAATTTGAATCAGATAATACTATATATTTATGATGTTTTAAAGGAAAGTTAGAATTAGGTGAGAATATTCGTCGACTGCCTAACGTCTATTCTAATTATATTTATTTGTTCAAAATTAGGCAATTCAAACTTTTATTTATCTTTATGAACTGGAGTCAGCATGATTTTAGATATTAGGTATGTAGATATTCATTTGCTATTTATTCATCTAATATTATAATAAATGTAATAACTAATGTACTAAATCATATATACTGATCGCTGATCAGTATAGAAGTTAAGTTAACGGAAACAACGTCGATTACGGAGTATTTATTTTGATGTAATGATTCCCTATGGTTTTAAGTTTTCCAAAAGTTATTTAATACGAAAGTGGTAAGGAGAAGAATTATATAAAAGTTGAAGTTTGAGAATGTTAGAACAAATTTAAATGTATTCACTATTTTCAATACTTCCCCTACTGCTTGAGATGTCAGGGTATTTAGTGAAATATTCTAAAGAAACAGAAACAAACTCAAATTACCGACAAGGATTCATAAATAATCTTGAAACTAAATTTGTAAACTGAAGTGACAGGTTCTTTAAAGACCTCATTGAAAGGACGAATATGAGAAAATTTAGAATCTTATTAATTCGCAAATATTTTACAGTTATATTACTTCCAAATCATAGAAAAACAAACATAAAAAAAATCGAAGCAGTGAAATAAAATCGTAAAGGTTTTCGTGATATCAATTTTCATGAAGGGTGTAGTATTGGATGATAAGTAGCTTATAAATATATGATGGCTTAAACATGTAGTACAAAATCTAGTGTGCATCTAAAATGATTGCTCATTTACTTATCAGTTATAAATTATTCTATAATTCATGATAATATATATTATCACAGTTTAAAGCCGGATACTTCTTCATCTGAGACTATCATGTCAACTATAAAAGAAGCGCATTGAACTTATCTTTAATTCAAGTGTAAATACATTAATAATGTTAGTAGAATAATATCACTCCTGAAACGCAGGTATTCATACGTAATGCAGACATATATTTGCGCTAACTTCTTACTAAGCAAATAGTCCTTTGTAGTTTGCTTGAGCTTAAACAAATAAAGGTCCAAATATAATTTGCTTCACATAATTACAGTAAATTTATAACAGTACTATCAACCACGTATAAACGAAGACCTCTTAGTCCACTTTGCCCAAAGAGATTTGGCTGAGTTTTTTTTTTATTGTTAATAGAAACGTAGCCTTTCCAGTCTAGTTCATGACCTACTGGTATATAGTTTGTCATGCTACAAGAGCGTAAATTGATACTCTTAGTTGAAATATAACTTTTTGAATTGACCCATTGATATTTCAGTATGGTTATACACAAAGCATCAATACATTCTGATCGTATAGAGAATACTAGGATATTTCAATATGCATAGCAGTTTTTTATGACATTCACTAAAAAAGAAGAACAATTGTTTTCCCCAAATATCTTTATCATATGACCAAAGCCGTAGAAACTTCTATTGTGAATTACTTTAGAGGTTCCACAGCACTGTCACGTACATGAGACACGAACATAAACAGACATTACACACAGACTGATAGAATGACACGCAGGATTAATGCTAATTAAACTAAGAATATTTAGCATTGTCCTTAGGTTTTTTTCTAACTTACAGTTCATCATACATCAATTTCCGAAGTTGCAATATGCTTAATTATTCTATAAATGCAATTCCCTGTTTCAATGTTCATAGATATTTAATTTTACACTAACATCTTCTATATTCACTTCGATGAGAGTTTGGCTTTGCATAGCAATTAGAGTAGGATACAAAACAATCTCACTTGACTTTTACAATTATTTCAATATTTATTTGAGCTTCAGGAAAAATATTTTTTGGATACCTATGGATTTAACTATAGCCATAAGTATAAAAAAGGTGGGTTTTGCTGCTGATGAGTCAATATTATCCAGTTATATGTATCTTTTACCTTGATAAACCTTGATAATACTTAGTTTAGACACAAGAAATAACTTGTGTATATAAACCCAAAGTTATCCGCGCATTTAACTCTTCATTCTACAAATAATTTATTATATTTTAACTTTGTAAATCTCACAAGGTAGCGGGATTCTAAAGTTTGTCTTGACAGAACGCCGAACTATTTTCATAAAACATTGTTTACCATGGAATGAAAATTCATTTAAATTATCTAAACAGTTAAAGATCCTCCAAATGTACTATGCAATAAGCCTCAGCTGTAAGAAACACTCGTCGAACATCTACCAGATGTTCTTTAAGTCGTAGATAAATGTCATGTTCCTCACTTGTGCCATTTAAAACTTAAGGATGAAATCACATGGACTCATAAACACCCACATTCATATTCAAACAGTGTTTAACCTCCAGCTAACTGTATATATGCATCTGGTTTAGAGTTATATCCTCCAATATGTCAGATATATTTTGCTGTATTCAAGCAGCAATATGTATTTGGAATAATAATTTATGTCATTTGAATACCACAGTCTAAACTCTAGATTATCAGCTTTAGCGCATCGCTTTTGAATACTTCCAGGACCTGAATTATGATTTTAGGTATTTACCATACTTTTAAGAGTCTATACCTTGAAAAATGTGTATATTATACCTGGTTCTTGAACATTGACAAATTACATAATGATGATATAGCTAATATTTAAAAAGAGAAAATTTAACAATAATGATGAAAATCAATCTTAAAAAGAACAGAAGAAAATTACCACTTACCTTATAATTTTTGTTCTTCTTCTGTTCATACCCTAAATTTCTTATGTTATAATAACAATAGTAAAACTTATGACTTGAAGCATTAAAAGACATTTAAGATCTGTTGAACTCGATTAGCATTGAATAGCTTATAAAATTCTCAATCAGAGCATTATTTTCTTCAAAGATATAACTTATGGTTCGTAAAATGTTGTAAAGGTTGTAGACGTTGAAATACGTAGATATCTTAATGCACTTATATCAAAATGATGAAAGGTATTACAGGGTTTGATATACAATATACAGAAGCCAGTTTATATGTCTGCATGTGTAACCGGTTGAATCTAAAGTCCTTTACTCAACAGTGTGCCTGGAATATTCTTACATGCACTTAGAACTAGTTTGAAACAAAATAACTGAATGTGTAAACGTATGCAAAGTAAATGTTCCATCTATAAATACATGGTCGCTAATGCTCCTTTAACTGATATTCATTTCAAATGTAATTATATAGACCTATACATAAAATCCTATGTGTTGCCGTTTATACAGGCACTTACTAAATGTATATCTCACACCTCCCTCCCCCATCGCTATCATAAGTGTCTTATGATCGGTTAGCAATTCGTGTAGATCGCCGAATCTTCAGTTGGTGCCCTTTGAACGTTACGGGGAGTGGAGCTAGAGTCCTACTGAAACTATAGGGCCCTAGGTTCTGTTTGTCACTGTCTTGCTGGATGGTTGTCGATGGCGACAGGATAGAGCGCAAGAAACAACAATTGCGCCAAAATACTCCTTCTGCTGCAGTCTTCACAAGGTAGTCACGAGTGTGTCCTAGTCCCATGACGGTGCCAACCCGTTCCCATTTCTTTGACACGGGAGCTTGTATCCTGAAAAGGGAACCAATGTGTATGGGTGGAAGTGACTTTGCATGAACATTGTACTGGGCAACTGAGGCTTGTGTCTGTGGTGCGACAACACGTTCTTCACATTCCTCAGAGTTCTTTTGCCACTCGATGGCAAATGACTTGGCATGTGCTGGTACGCAGGATCGTAGAGGTCTTCCATATAGTACTTGGGCTGGGCTTCTTCCATGTGGTCTTGGTATGTTTCGTATTTCTAGGAGGCCACGGTCAAAGGCTTTGGAGTTGCATATGTCCCTGTTTAGTGCAACTTTCATGATGAGGTGCTTGACCAATTGCACAGTTGATTCTGCTTGCCCATTTGATTGAGGGTAGTGGGGTGTTGAGACATCATGACACACTCCCCAACGGTGCAGTAATTCTGTGAACTCGTGGCAGGTGAATTGAGATCCTCCATCGGTTCTAAGATGAACTGGTCAACCTAAGTCCTTGAAGAATATCTGGAAGAATCTGATGGTTTGAGTAGCTGTGGTGTCAGTACCATAGGCCAACCAGAATATCTGTCTACATATACAAGATATGATCTTCCAGCGGTGCTGAAGAAGTCAGCAGACACTAATGCAAATGGTCTGGTACAGGGTTCTTCATCCACGAAGTAATGTTCTCGGTGTTGACTTGGCTGTAGAATTGGACAAGACTCACAAGAACTGATCATGGTGGTAATGTTATTTTTGATACCAGGCCACCAAACAGTGTCTTACACAACGTTTGGTAGCTTTGGTGGCTATCATGGAGTCTTGCCATTACCTGAAGTCGAAGTGATAGTGGTACAAGGACTCAGACACCAAAGAACACCAGATTACCATCAAGACACAATTGGCCTTGTAATTACCAATATGGTAATAGATCTGGATTCAGTTCATCTTTGGAGCCAGGGAATCCTTATTCAATGATGTTGATGAGTTGCTTGTAGACTTCGTCTTGAAGAGCTGCTTTGCATAATTCACCGAGAGTTGAGTAACTTGAAGAAGAACTTGGTAGTGCAAGTGGGCCTGAGAAAGAATGTAATGTAGCAACATAACATGGTATGACACTCCTGACACATATGCTTGTCTCAATTCCAATGGCTGTGTCTCTGCTGTCGACGTGTTTATCGGTGCAGATGAGAGGGCATTAGGTATGCATAACTCTTTTCGCTTGCCCCACTTACTCTGGAAGGTATAGCTAACTATTTTCTCCTTTTATCTCTACAGTCTTTGGTTCTCAATGTAAATAAGAGTATGTATTTAAAATTGGAATGAGCGGGCGGTGGTCGGTAACATGGGTAAAAGGAGATAGGCCAAGTAGGTAATACATTCATGGCCTATAAGATGGCCAGCATTTCCAATTCTATTGTGCTGTATCGTGATTCCACATCTGTCAGAAATCGTGATCCACACTGGACAGAGACGCTATGACCCATTGTTTTCCTGTAAAAGGGCATAACCCACACCATTGAGTCATGATGGATCAGTCTGCAACGCTGTAGGTAATGTGGGGTAAAAATGCGCTAGTACAGGGGGTTGAGCAAGGGCTCGCTTCGTCTTCTTGAAGGTTTCGTCGTGATCCGGCGTCCATTGGAATATATTTCTGGGGTTCATAAGAGGACAGAGACTTTCAGCTGATGAGGCAATGCTAGGAGAAAATTTGGCCAATTGATTTACCAGGCCCATGAAATACCGTAAGTCAGTGATATTTTTTGGAGTTGGAAAGTCGGAAATGGCACGAACTTTGTCACTTGCAGCTTCTATACCATTTTGTGAGATGGTGTACCCACAGAAGGATACGCCCGATTAAGCTATGCACATCTTGTTTGCATTCAAGGTAATGCTGTGAGTGCGACATCAGTTAAGGACTTCAGTGACCTGAAGAAGATGGGTCTGGAAATTCTCATCCCATATCAGGATATCGTCAACAACTTTCGTGCAGTTTTGGATTTCTGATAGTGCCTCATCACCACGTCTGTTACATTCATCCCAGTTGAACATAAGCCTATAGGTCCACGCTTAAACTTAAATCTGCGATAAGGTTTGATGAAAGTTGTGAGGTGCTGGTCCTGTTCGTCCAAGGGGATTTGCCAATAGCCATGCAATGCGTCGAAAACTGAAGTATTTTCATTTCCGGTTGCTATGACGTATTGCTTCATGAGGAGTCAATGAGGGAGTCGGGTGGTCCACCTGGCTGTTCAGCTTCGATGTGTCTATAGTGATGCGTACCTTTGGGTTTTGGTACCACTACCATGGAGTGGCACCAGGCTGATGGCGTGTCTCCTGCGAGCACTACAATATCATGAGCACCTAAGGCTTCCAACACCTTTCTTACATCTTGGAATGCATATGGAACCTGTCTTGCAATGTAAATTGCATGAGGCTTAACATCGGGTTTATGATGTATCCTCATTGAGGGGCCATTCATCATTCTTAAGGTCTTAACCCTCAGACTGCAGGTCGCATCATATGATGATTTGAACAATGTTGCGGTAGACTGCGGGGAGCATCATATGATGATTTGGACTTTCAAGGTCATCAAGGAACAGTTGCCGTCGTCTAGTGACGTGGAAACGTTTCAGTGTATCATAGGTAGTGAGAACAAGTCTCATACAGTAGAATATTACGCTGTATTATTATTACACACTCACACACACACACACACACACACACACACACACACACACACACACAC
>SKFP01152268.1:0-10887 GCA_005815305.1 Pandalus platyceros | reverse complement strand
TACTTCAGTTACTATTGAGCTAATACGAACTACCGGCAAGCATGCTTGCACATCATTAGTTTGATATTCATTATTTATTAGTGAAATAGTACCAAAACACGGGAACTTATCTAAAACAAGTGAAGTTGTCAACAAAAATGGCCGCCGCAACTCCCAGGCCACCACGCACCTGTTGAGAGGGGAGAGAACAACCCAAATTCACCTCCACCATTACTCACTCGCTAGCATTCATCGAAGCCAGGTGTCCCGATATCTGGTCTCTATATTTGTGTTTTCCTGCAAAATCTTGTACTCACTATTATGAGTTGCGATGAAGGTAAGAGGCGCCGGTCTTTAGTATATATATTACATTGTTAGATACATTTACATAGCAATTTATGTACTTTAGTGCCTTTTCTAGTAAATACTTGTTATTTTTTTAATTGGGTAGTTGAGTCAGGGTAGTTACACACACACTCAAGGGTACTTGTTACTTTGTTTTCATTTGACTTAGCTCGTTTTTGTTTTTATTTAACACTAGTTAGCTTGTTTTATGGGAAGTTAAGGCACTTTGCTTAGGTGGTGTGAGGTTTTTACTGTGGTTTGCTAACTTTAGTTTTATCAACAGGTGCTGAAGCACCTGTTGATAAAACTGCTGCTTCACAGCCACCTGCGCATGTACCTCCTCCTATAGGCGGTCCTCCTTGTAGACACTACATTTCTACTACTGACCGGTGCTCCTTAACCTCCATCGATGCTAGGCATGGAACCTGCATAGAACATTCTGGATGCTTCTGTAGATCAACTGTACCAGGAGAGTATTGCCCAGTTAGTTGTGGGGTTTGCTCTTTGTTTATCAAGTTGATAAATGCCAATTGTGATGCGGGAACCAGGGCAGCCTCACAAGCCATATTACTCAATGCTATCGCATATATTTCCGATCTCATGGGTGTTGTGGCAATTTTATCTGACTCGGTAGTCGTTTGTTCGGAACCCCTCTTGCCCGGTTGGCTTATTTACATCAAACAGCTTGTTATTCATAATAAAACTTTCTTGGCGCTAGATTCTTTTACTCTTGCTAAGGAAGAGGCTTCCGCTATTTCAGTTGTCCCTTGTGATGATCGGTCCCGCCAGGCCAGTGTGATTTCTTCCCTTAGGGGCCTGGGCTGGGTGTGGATTGACGGGTTTTCAGTCAAGGAGATTACTCGTAATGGGGCTTTGGGGGTTAGCGATACCAAGTTAGGTTATGTTGGTCTTATCCCTAGAATTGAACTGTATGAGGCAGAAGGCCTGAAATTTTATAAACGGGTCAATTCCGCCGAAGAACTGGAGGGGTTCTCAATCAAAGATGCGAACAAAGTGAACCGAGCTACTATCATTGACTCTCTCCGTAAAGACCTAGACTTCTCTTAAGACATTAACGACAAACAGAGACATACACTTAATGTACCCTCTTCAGTTAGTTTTTCTTTTCTTGCGGAAGACAAGGAGTTCTGGTTAGACATTAATAGGAAGAAAGACGTAAAGCCAGGTCTTTTTACTGAACAGGTTTATACGTACTTTACCCCTAGTGATCAAGCAGGTTTAAGTGAATTCCTTACTGTACCTTTGTTCTCCACCACTCTTACCGAGTCGTACGCTGGAGGTATGAAGCTTAGGTCTCCTTCCAAAGCTGCCATTGATAATTTAAACCTGAAGAAAAATGTATTAAAATCCTCTATGTCGGGCCATTTGGGCTCTAATGCCATTCATTGTAGAATGGAGTCGCTGGTGGAGTCTCTTCAAGAACGCTTGGTGGCAGAGGACTATACGTCCCTACCTGATGACCTAGATACCTTAACCAATTTGTTCCACGCTGCCAAGCTTTGCAATGACCAATCTATTTTTGCCATTAAATACCAGCTCATTGAGTCAGCTTCTGCCATGCACAGGGTTAGGAGGGAATGTGTGGAGAATCCGTTTGCTAATATCATAGCGTTTGAGGAGCTAATCCATGAGGAACCATTTACCAAACACATTTTCCCTTCTAATGCTGTGCTGGCGCTAAAATCTAAGCTTAGAGATTCGTCCACCTCGGACGGTTATCGAGCTGCTCTTGCTGGTTGATGTGGGGGTGGGTTCGGTAAATTCCAGAATAGGAAATTTCGGAACCCCAAGACTAACTATCCAGAGAAGGCTGGGGGCTCCTCCGGACAACAGGGGTCCTTCAAAGGTCGCTCCAGATATCAAAGAAGAGGTGGTAGGAGGGGCAGGTTCCCTCGTTTCGGTGGCAGAGGTGCTGCCAAAGGGGGTGCAGGCCCCTCTTCTTCCTCCAAGCCAAACTGACTTGCCAGTGGGAGGCCGTCTCGGAGCATTCTCCCATCTCTGGCTCGATCAAACGATCGGGCAGATGCTCCGGGACGGTCTCTCCTGGACGTGAGTAGACGGAGTGGCCCCCGTCTTCTCCGATTACCCTCATCAGGCCGACTCCAGACTGGTGTCACCCATGTTGGAGATGATCGGGGCCGGAGCCGTCAGGTAGGTACCTTGGGGGTCGTCCAAGTTCCTTGGTCGGATATTCGGCAGGAACAAGTCAGATGGGAAAGTGCGTCTGATTCTGGACATAAAGAGTTTAAATCTCCATATCCAGAACAGCCACTTTCTCATGCTGCATACCAAAGAGCTGTTCCTCCTTATCGGCCAGGGGTCTTGGATGTCCTCCATCAACCTGTCCTGGGCGTATTGGCACATCCCAATGCACCCATACGCCCAGCAGTTCCTCGGCTTCCGCTTCTTAGGCACGGAGTACCAGTTCAGGACCATGCCATTCGGCCTGAACATCGCCCCGAGAATCTTCACGTGGGTGATGAAGGACGTCCTCAAAGAGCTACACAGCTGGGGAGTGCAGATAGTCGTCTACTTGGACGACTTTCTGATCATAGCACCCTCTCTCCAGCTGTGTACTCTTTGGACGGCTTGGGCAGTCAACCTCCTTCAGAGGAGGGGTTGGTTAGTGAACCTGGTCAAGAGTCACATAGTTCCGCAGCAGGAAGTCAAGTTTCTCGGCCTGCTGTGGAACTCGGTGACTATGAAGGTCAGGCTCACCATGGAGAACGCTCAAAAGATTGCAGAACGCTTCATGTTGTTCAGGCGAAAATTCACAGCTCATTTGAAGGACTGGCAATCCCTCTTAGGAGCTGTGAATTTCACTCTTTACACCATGCCTCACAAGAGGAAGCTAATGTTCCAACTCGTCAAGTTGTTCGTAAGGAACAGAGCTCATCCCACAATGCAAATGGAAGTGCCGTTCAGCTTTCTGGCTCTAACAGAAGGCCTTTCGGACATCAGTGCCTGGACAGAATGGTATCCTCTCCGGTTGCCTCAAAATCAGGTATCAGTGCTTATAGACGCCTCCCTGGAGGGTTGGGGCGCGGTAAGAGGCGACGAGGTAGTCCGAGGATGTTGGACAGAGGAGGAGGCAGAGCTCCACATAAACATCTTGGAGCTCAGAGCCTGCTTGATGGCTCTCCGGTTGTTGCGGTGGGACAAGAACATCGCCCCGAGAATCTTCACGTGGGTGATGAAGGACGTCCTCAAAGAGCTACACAGTTGGGGAGTGCAGATTGTCGTCTACTTGGACGACTTTCTGATAGCACCCTCTCTCCAGCTGTATACTCTTTGGACGTCTTGGGCAGTCAGCCTCCTTCAGAGGCGGGGTTGGTTAGTGAACCTGGTCAAGAGTCACCTAGTTCCTCAGCAGGAAGTCAAGTTTCTCGGCCTGCTGTGGAACTCGGTGACTATGAAAGTCAGACTGACCACGGAAAATGCTCTAAAGATGGCAGAACGATTCATGTGGTTCAGGCGGAAATTCACAGCTCATTTGAAGGACTGGCAATCCCTCTTAGGAGCTGTGAATTTCACTCTGTACACCATGCCTCACAAGAGGAAGTTAATGTTTCAGCTGGCCAAGCTATTTGTGAGGAACAGAGCTCATCCTACTGTTCAGATGGAAGTGCCGTTCGACTTTCTGGCTCTGACAGAAGGTCTTTCGGAGATCAGTGCCTGGACGGAATGGCGTCCTCTGCGTCTGCCGCAAAATCAGGTTTCAGTACTTATAGACGCCTCCCTGGAGGGGTGGGGCGCGGTAAGAGGCGACGAGGTAGTCCGAGGATGTTGGACAAAGGAGGAGGCAGAGCTCCACATAAACATCTTGGAGCTCAGAGCCTGCTTGATGGCTCTCCGGTCGCTGCGGTGGGACAGGGACCTTCTAGTAAGGTTCTTGTCCGACAACACAACGGCCGTGAGAGCGATCTTAAAGTTTGGCTCGGCCTCCTCCCAGCCAGTTCAGTCGGAGGTGGACGCCATCATGCAGATGGCTCTGTCTCTGGGTGTTCTGGTAACAGCCAAGCACATCCCGGGCTCCCTCAACGTCCTTGCCGACCAGCTATCTCGCTCCGGGACCGTCCAGGGGGAGTGGTCTCTATCTCAGGAAACGTTTCAGTGGGTGCTGGACAGAGGGACTTCTCCGGAAGTCGATCTGTTCAGCACCGACTGGAATCACAGACTACCAGTGTATTGCACAAAGTACAAGAGTCTGAAGACGCAGGAGGTGGACGCCTTCAGTCTGGAGTGGAACAGGTGGAAATCGCTTTACCTGTTCCCTCTGACAGTAATGCTCTTACAAACGCTGGAGAAATTGAAATCCTTCCGGGGCGTGGCTTTGCTGGTTTTCCCAGACTGGCAGAGCCAGCCCTGGTACCAACTCATAAAGTCGAGAGCTCAAATTATAATGCCTATACCCAATTCAGAGGTGTGGCAGGGTCATCCGAGGTCTCCAATCCTATCCTCACCAGAATGCTGGTCGAATCTAGTTATAGCAATTTTTATCTCTACGTGTTGAGGAAACATTTCCCTGATAAAGTAGCTAATGTTATGTTTCACTCAGTTAGAAAATCCTCTCACGAAACTTATGCTAGGGGCTTTGTCAAGTTTCAGTTGTTTTTAGTGGCTAATAACGTAAAATCCATTTTGCTCTGCAGTGTTTTTAATTAACTTAATTCCCTTCTGGAAAGAAAGTTGGCCATCAGCACCATTAATGTGTATAAGTCGGCTTTATCGGCTCTCCTTTTTTATGGGTTTGGGATTAATTTGGAGTGCAGGGAAGTTTCACAATTCATGAAAGGGGTTAGTTTGTTAGGTTTTAAACCAGATAAGCCAGTTAATTGGAACGCAACAAGGGTGGTTGATTTCATTCTTAATTCACGGGATAATTCTTTGATGTTTTTAACGCAGAAGTCTCTCTTTTTAGTTTTAGTTGCTAGTGGTCGGAGGATCTCGGATACCCTAAGTTCATTGAGGGCTAAGAATTTCTTAACTTATTCTATAGACAAAAAGACGCTATCTATAGGGTATGATCCGTCCTATAGATTGAAGAATGACAAGAGAACGGACAGACCAGAACCAATAATTTTGCACAGATACGGCACTAATGACAGACCGCAGACCAGTTCTTCCTCTTCTACTGATGACAACAGAAGACTTTGTCCTCTTTTCAATCTTGAGGCTTATTTGCAAGCAACCAGAACAACCACTTGCAATTTCTTGTTCCTAAACCCTAATAACCTGTCAGTCAGGCTCAACGCTAATCATGCTAGTAGTTTAATTGTTGATCTTGTAAAGTCAGGGGATCCGGGTGCCAGTTTTAACGTCAGGGATATTCGCTCCTTTTCTAGCAGTTTAGCCTGGCTGAGAGGAGCCTCTTTTGAAACACTCATGTCATCATGTCACTGGTCCTCAACCAGGTCTTTTATTCATCATTACTTTAAGTCCGATTTTAATGTGGACCCAAGGCTAAATGCCTTAAATACTGGCCCTCTGGTGCAGTAGGGCAATACTCTCACACCACTATGCCTGGCTATCACCTTTGTTAAGGTGAGTTTTCGCCGCTAGCGAGTGGGTCCTTCACTCCTCCCAACCCATAATCAAATGTTGGTTAAATTTGTTTTAGTCGGGGACTGTGCTATGGTATTGTTGGCCAAAGAAGCACGAGTAAATGGCACTCGGAGTGTCAGAGCTAATGGGGGATTACGCCAGTAATCCATATTAGCTCTGACACTCCGAGTGCCATTTACTCGTGCTTCAAACAGGCCCGAAACCTGCTGATTATTGGTCTCGCAGGGGGTTGTAGCCTTTCAAGCGTTGCCGTTATTCAGCTAGGAATACTGTACATCCATATTTGGACACTCCTTTATGTACTTGCATGGGGGAATTCCAACAATGGGAAGTGTCTCTAAGGACTGACTATTGCCCAGGATATAGACCTTTCAACCCCGCTGCGGCAGCTGGCAATTTTATCAATCGATAAGCTGCAACCTCTGCAACATGCGATACGCAGGGGCTTGCAATCACCCATGGTCCTAACACTCCAGCCTTCTCGTGATGCGAGGGCCAAGATATCATCTAATTCTGTCCTGTGGAATTGTGATACCTCTCCTGGGTCTTGGGTGATAGAGTGGGTAAATGGTCACATGCGAACGACTAAGCGCAGGGTTTGCATGACTACTTCTGTTACTATTGAGCTAATACGGGCTACCGGCATCATGCGTGCACATCATTAGTTTGATAATCATTATTAGTGAAATAGTACCAAAACTCGGGAACTTATCTGAAACAACTGAAGTTGACAAACAAAATGGCTGCCGCAACTCCCAGGCCACCACCACCTGTTGAGAGGGGAGAGAACAACCCGCATTCACCTCGCCCATCACTCACTCACTCGCTAGCTTTCACAGAAGTCAGGTGTCCCGATTCTGGTCTCCATATCTACTCTTGCTACATGCTGGTACTCGCCAATCTCAGGCGACAATGAAGGTAAGGGGCGCCGGTCTTTAGATATATTCATTGCTTTGTATAGCTTTCACTTAGGAATTATGTTCATGGTTGTGCCTTAACTTGTTAATATTTTAATTTTTTAACTAGGCAGTTTCTGTTAGGTAGTTACACACACCCAGTTGTGTACTTATTACCTTAGTTGTTAACTAGATAGTTTCTGTTAGGTAGTTTCACACACACCTAGTTGTGTACTTGTTACTTTAGTAGTTAACTAGATAGTTATGGTTAGGTAGTTACACACACTCGGTTGTGTACTCGTTATGTCAGTTTCACACTACCTTATTCCCTTGCTTTCATTTTTATTCTTCTCAAGCACTTTTAGTGGGCAGTTAAGGCACTTTGATTTAGTAGGTGGGGGTTTTATCTGTGGTTTGCTAACTTTAGGTTAGTTTTATCATCAGTTGCTTCCGGTCCTGCCTTACAGCACCGGCGCATGTACCTCCACCTATAAGAAGCCCCTTTGTGGCTGTTTGATCTCCTCTACCGACCGGTGCTCCTCGCCTTACATTTATGTACAGTACACACAGTTCATAGTACACACAGAACATAAGTGAAACATTCACGCCCTCTTAATGGAATTTTTGCATCAGGAGAGTATTGCCTAAGTAGTGTGAGGTTTACCCTTTGTACAATTGCATGTTCGGGAATCAGGTTTACCTCACATTCTGTGACCTTTAATGCTATTGCATACATAATAGGTCTCTTAGGTGTTGTGGTAATTCCAAACAACACCGTTCTAGTATGTTCCTAGCCCCGCCTGTCTAGTTGACTTAATTACGCCAAACAACAGTAGTTCATGAGAGGTCATTTGTAGCTTTCTAGAAATCCTGTTATCAAGAATGCTTTCCAGGTGCTTAAAGGTAGTTTTTGTCTACTAATTAGTGTAGTTAGAAACATAAGGTTGTTACAAACTGGTGGTCATCTTCAGTGGTCATTAATATTAATTCCTAGTTGCCAATTGCCACTAGTTATAACTTGCCTCCGTGTTACAGTGGTAGGGTCATTCAATAGTCATTTCCTATTTTAGTTTTGATTTTGCCCTCGGTGGTTGACAATTGTATAAATTTCGCTTAGATTATTGGGGGGCGGGGGGCGATAGTCGAATCCTTTCTTATTACTGTTGGTAAGGTAAATTTAGAAGACTGGGTCTCATCCGTCCTGAGTTTGCTTTTAGCCTAATTCTTGTGTTATTAAAAGAATTTTTGGTCGGATCGGTATTTTCCGGTTCTTACAGTAGTCTAAACTAGTACTTTGGTTCACTCCTGCCTCCTCAGGCTATTGCCTAACTCTCTTCAAGCACGTCTTTTTACTTCGAGGAAGGTTTTAGTTTCTTACGCTCTGGCGACGATTTCTTTCATTCTAGGATGCCATTTGTATTTTCTAATATTTGTTCCTCTCATGATAGGCGTTCGGCATCTTCTTTTGATGTAGGTCAGGTGGGCGGGGTGGTTAAATAACCTATGTTGAGCATTGTTGCTCCCTTCTCAGGAATACACAGCTGTAGAATATTGCCCTTATAGTTGTTAAGCCGGCCTTTTACATTTTTGTCAGGTGTAACAGCAATCGTAATTGGGAAACAAGGTCGGCTTCTCAACAAGATTTACTAGAAGCTATTGCTCAGACGGTAATCTCTTGGGTTTCATAGTAGGTTGACTAACACTGTTGTCAGTATCCTTACCCCGCTTAGCTCCGTGGCTGACTTACGTTAGGCGATTAGTGCTTACGAGTATATTTCCTTAGCCTTAAATTAAATTACCTGCCAGGTTGTTCCCCTCCTCCCTTTCAGTCCCAATGTCTATTGTTCCCATCAGACCAGTCTAATCATGGCCCTTTAAGGGCTAGACTGGTGCTAGGTCGATCCCTTCATTCTTCGGTTGATCACCCTAGGGGATTAAGAGGATTAAAATCATGATCTGGTAGGAAGCTGAAAACATTAGTTTTCCCTGGGTATTACAGCCACGGCAGTGTTAGAAGATTTTGTAGTTAGCCATACTAACAGGCTTAAATGCCAATTGTAGACTGTTCGTCAAGTACGGGGTTTAGTTTTAGGTTATTTGTTCTCCCATAACCTCAAACATATATTTCCCTTTTAGACTTACTGTCTCCAAAGGTTAGGCTGAAGTTTGCAATAGGGGATAACGAGTCATATTAAAAGTATAGCTTAAGCTATAGGTTGGGAACGCGCCAATCTTTGAAAATCGTAACTTTGTTCCTTTTCATACACTGCCCTCTTTCCGTTCACCAGTGCCTATTTTCAGGTGGCTCCATGTAAATATATCAGGTCGCATGCTTATTTATTATATCGGGGCCTTTGAGAGTAGGTCACGTCGTACTAATTCCTTCGTCTCATTTCACGTTGAAGTAGCTAAATGTTCACGGCTCGGTTCTCATTTTTCGTTGGTTGTGGTGTAGTTCTAAGATTTCTTTTCCCTTTAACAAGCTCTTTTGGTTGTTAAATCTATATCATGTTTCGTTTAAATAGTTGTTAGCTCTGACACTCCGAGTGCCATTTCCTCGTGCTTCAGTCGGGCCCGAAAACCCGCTGATTCTGTCACGCTGGGGGCTGTAGTCTTTCAAGCGTTGCAGTAAACCAGCTAGGAGTTGGGTTTTGTCCATAGCCGGACGCTCCTTTATGTACTTGCATGGGGAATGTCTATCTCTGCGACGTGTCTCTAGGACTGACTAGTGCCCAGGTAACTTTTGGGCTTCAGCCCCTCAGCGGCAGCGGGCGATTTATCATCACCAACTTGCTGCAACCTCTGCACGTCAATGCAGGAGTGTGCAATAACTCACGGTTCAACACTCTAACCTATCGTGAAGCGAATTGCCAATTCCACCCCACTCTGTCCTGTAGAGTGTGGAATTTACCTGGGTCTTTAGGTTAGAGTGGGGAAATGATCGCATGGGAGCGACTAAGCGAAGGGTTTCCATGACTACTTCAGTAACTATCGAGCCAATACAGAGTATACGTGTTGCATGCTAGCACATCATTAGTAAAAACATTGAAAATGATTAGGTAAATAGTACCAATGTTAAGGGAACTTATCTCAAACAAGCGAAGTTGACAGCAAAAATGGCCGCCGGGTTTTACCCGGCCTCCCTTTCAGTTGTTCCCAATGACGACATCCCATCAGGATCCTATTAGCCTCCAGTCTAATCACATCCCTTAGGGGCCATGCGGGATCCAAGTCGATCCCTTCACTGTTCGGTTAATCATCCTATTGAGATTAAGGTGACTTAAAAACACGAACTCGGTGTAGGCCTCCCTCACAGGCTAAGTTTCAGGAAGCTGAAAATCTAAATTTTACTAGTATATCACAGCCACGTCAGTGTTAGAGGGATTTATAGTTAGCCATACTAACAGGCATAAAAACGCCAATACTTGGACTGCTCGTCAAATATCAAGACGTTTCTGGGTTATTTCTCTCCTATAACCTCTAGAAACATTTATCTCCCTTTAGGCTTACATTCTCTAAAGGTCGTGCTGAAGTTTGCAATAAGGGATAACGAGTCATACTTAAAAGAACAGCATTAGTCACACGCTGGAAACGCGCCAATGATTGAAGATCGTAACTATACTTCTTTCCAAACACTGGACACTTCTCAATCACCAGTTCCTATCTCTCAAAGTTGTAGTTCCTTCCGAAAATTTCATGACAATACTTAATTATTATATCTAGGCCTATTAGATTAAATAACGTAGAACAAACCTCTACTGCTCATAGTAGGATGAAGTAGCTAAACGATCACTTCTCGGTTCTCATTTTATCGCTGATTTTAGTAATTACTAAAATTTCTTCTTTTCCCCTTAACAAGCTCTTTCGGTCTCTTAGATCAATCACAAGTTCCCAAGTATGCCTCTTTGCGCAATACAGACAATTAAGCTAGTTTATGTTCGAAATTACACCTGTCGGTTCTAACTATGAGTTAATTACATCTTTTTTAATTTAATATTTTCGATTGTTTTCTTATTGGCCTAGTTATTGATACTCAACATCTATATCATAAATCTGAATAAACACCCTACCTAAAAGAAAA
>ML620300.1:0-10610 GCA_005815305.1 Pandalus platyceros | reverse complement strand
TATATATGATGTTTCCGCCTCTAATAATTGTTTTGTCTGATTCATTTTCATGTTCTCTTGTTAATCATTGGTCATATGCAAAATCCTAAAAAAACAACATGTGCACAACTTTAAATTGTTTCATTTTTATCAGGTGACCATCAACGGTTTTCTCAGAAAGTATTCTTCGTAGGCAAAATCTACATTGTGGTTAACATATGCAAATTTGTAAGCTTCAACGTATGCAAATTTGTAAGCTCTCTTATTTTAATCTGATGCGTTCTCTGCCTAAAACCAGCAGTTAACAAGTAAATTATCTTCTATTCCCATATTGAGGGGTCGAAAATTCTACTTTGCACACGAATCCAGCGGAGAAATTGTAATGTTTTGTTTAGGATGCTGAATATAGAAATACAAAAAGCATTTCTGTAAAAATTCCTTTTGGGTTCGGCAATATATTCACCACAACATAACTGATTGGGATAAAATATTTACTTTCTCTGAATGTATTTAGCCTTAGGAAAATTCCAAGAAGTCATAATGTCCAGATTTGTACACCCTTTCCTTTGTATGCATAGTGTTCTTTGAAAATAAAACATACAGCTAACGTGTAAAAAACAAAAACTAACAGATGTGATTTTAGGCAGTTTTGGGGATCCACTCCTATTAATGCTAAAAATGCAGCACTCTGAAATGTGGCTTTGAGCGTAGCGATAAACCCTTTTCTTAGGCGGAGCGAAAACATGGTCTCTCTTTGACCTAAATCGAAGTTTGAGTGTATTTAGCTACCTAAATCTATGTCAAAGCTAGCAGTTAAAACATCCGAGGATGAACTGCCCTTAAGGAGAGGCACACGTCTGCTTGTTGCGTAAGAATAGCTCCTCTCACACAGCCGAGTCTGGCATATTCTCGTCCGCCAAAGATGGCTCCACCAAACAGTATTAGATCAATGCAAGATCAGAAATGAAGAAAACTCCTTTTCCGGCAGACTGAGACGAATATGGCGAACCAACTTCGTTTCGCTTTTAACAGAAAATATAGGAGGCATGAACTGTCCACTTCAGTCCTTATTAGTGAAAACTATAGCCTAATTGAACAGTTCATCTATGCATCCTTATTAGAAAGTTTCTAACGACTGACCCTGCCTAATAGCACACTAATGACCGTTTTGGAAGCTGGCATCCTCCTTCGAATAGTGATTAACTTGTTATTGAGTGAAAACAGTAAGCCTGGTTAGACCGATTCCCTAGAGTCGTTGCTGCTTCGACATGACAGTAGGTGACCTCCAAAAGGTCTTAAGAAGTCACCTTAAGCCTACTCATTATGACCCCTAAGATGGCAAAAAATTCACAAATAACCCTAAAAAGAGTTCCTCGGTCTCTTTTATAACAAATCAATTTGTTATTAATCACAATTTGACCCAGATAAACATCCTAAATACAAATTTTATCGGCGCCGATGGCGCTACACCAAAATGGCCGCTAAATAAGAGAACTAGCTTCATAATTATTTGGGCTAAATATCAAACAGGTTACATACCTGCTGGTGCAAACAGAACATTTTCTATATAGGCAAGCATAAAGCTTTTGAAAAACTAAAAGCTACCAACAACACAATATACTAAGTATTGTATTGTAACTATAAAACTATCTTCCCTGCTTAGCTGTGAAAAACGGACGATATCTTGACGAAAAATAAAGAGAATATTAATAGCAATTACTTTAAAAACATAAAAAACGCACTATCATGTTAAAGTAAAGAAACAAAATGGCTGGCAGGATGAAAAACCTGAGCACAAATTAACACATCCTTTCACTGTGAAGCCAGACATGAAAGTGAGTAGGACTTGTCACCAGGTTGCTTGGGTGTAGCGTGATGAGTGGCGCCATCTATCATTGGCGCAAGTCACTGTTTGGTGGAGCCATCTTTGGCGGACGAGAATATGCCAGACTCAGCTGTGTGAGAACTATTCTCACGCAACAATCAGCCTTGTGCCTCTCCTTAAGGGCAGTTCATCCTCGAAGGTTTTTACCGCTAGATTTGGTATAGATTTTTGTAGCTAAATACACTCAAACTTCGGTTTAAGTCAAAGAGAGACCATGTTCGAAGCATAGCCATACAAATTTGTTTTCTTTGCTACTGTACCGATGCCAATTACAATCATCAAATCTTTTCTACTCAATAGTGTAATTGAAACCCAGCTAGTTCTCCGACTATAAAGTCAAAGCACAGCCATAGCTATGGCTTTTACCTGAAGATGGATAAGACCAATAGCAGAAGGTGTCGTTGGCTGTTCCTCACCAGATGTTCTATCCATGACTTTCAAAATTACATTGTCTCTCCACTTAAAGATGAGTCCTCCCTCTACCAGTCTAGATAACCTGAACATTTGGAATAAAGATCAATGTGGCATTTGGAATAAAGATCAGTGCGGAGGAAAACTGAATATATCAACTTACAGTGATTAGCAGCAAACTACCGTTCTCATACTGCCCTACAATCAATCTCAAAACATGAAAAAGGAAGTGGAGGGGGATTAAACCATGAGTGCTATAAGTTTGACAATTATTAACTTGACTTACATAAAATGTTTAATTTTACTGTTACTTCATTATTCTGAGAATTCTAATCCGTAGTTAGCTTAGGCCTATCAGACAATGGGCCAAACTAGCATATACCAGACTAAGCATTAACACAGGCCAGACTAATAGGCTTACATACCTTAGCAACATGTATAGGCTATGGTATTTGTTGGTTCCTGCCCATAGCCTGACCAGTCCAACAGCAGTGCCCAGTCCCTAGATGACTGTAGCCAACTACTAGCCAAATTCACTCCGGCACAGCACTGATCTAATACAAAAGGCCTTCTATATCACTAGAGAGATTCATAAATGCTAACCCCCAAATGTTCTATACTAAGCTGATGTTCTTCATTAACTTAGAAAAATCTCGACAGTTTGTTAGTCATAAATGGTAAGAATATGCACATAGAAAAGTTTCTCGCATATTTTAACATAGAAACATTGGCTGTACTTAGAAAAATTTATCTGACAATTTTATTGGCAAAAACTTAGAATAAATTTCTTAATAGAATTTCTTGGTAAACCAGCACCAAACAGAGATAAATTCATATCTACAGACTAAGACTTGAGACTGATGGTTATCCCTGGTGCCCTGGGTGGTAGGCTAACATAATAGCACGTAACATTGACATGAAAATTGCGATGGTAAATTCATGCTCACATATCACAAGAACATTTCGGTCGTGGTCCGTAAGCATATTCTTTAACGTCTACCCTCTATTGTCGTAATAAGTAAGCCTGCCACTCTCAAGCCTCAAGAAAACACAATTCGGCCGGTGTAATAACTTTGAGTAACAACTCGAAATATAAGCTTGCTGTGTATGATATTGCTATAACAAGTGGCAAACAAAATAAAGACACCCATTTAAACATACACCGCTAAAATAATAAAGTGATATAATACTACTTTGTGAATAACTTACACTAAGACACTATACAGTATATGTTTTATTAGATACATTTTGTGCAAACCACAGTTGCCTTAACGGAACACATATAGACATGTTGAGTATTTCTCAACAATTAGTATTTTTTCATGAACTTTCCTTTCATATATAACATTATTTTGAGATGTGCATCATAGGAAGAAAATTTAGGTTTCTTCAAACACATTTTAGGTGTATGTATTCCATTATCTAATGCTTACAGCTGACTAAATTTGTCTTTGAGAGGAGACCCCTGGGGACAGGCGATGCCATAGCTCAGAGGGTAGAAGGTCTGGCGACCCAGATGGAAATTGCTTCTTCCACGCATAGTAGCTGCCATTCCAGACACAGCCGTTGGAGCAATAAACACAAACCTCTCCTTTAGAATCTTTGTTGAAGACAGAGAGTTAATAAATTTGTTATTAAGAATACTAGTGTCAGTTGACTATGTACACTAAAGATATTATTTTCCGTACCTAATTATCAGCCTCTCACTTTCAAGGATTTATTGTAGAAGTGGCAAAAAACCTGTCAATGGCCAGATAATTTATAATCAATCGTAGGGAATTGAGGAATATTTAAATAATCAGCTTAACTAATTTTCAGTTAATTAGACAATTTTCTCAATAGCTCTAACTTCGTAATATTATCTAGCTCAAGGTAAACTGTAATTTCAATTGTAAGTATTAATCACTACTACTATCGGGATGTTTTTGGAGGAGATCGTTGACATGTAAGTGGCACACTAATGAGGTTGGCTGGATTATTGGTATTCTAACAGTCATTTCGAAGAACTATAGCATATGGAATATTGCAGTATTGGCTACGCTCCATGTTGCACTTGGGTTCTATAAATGGACATTGAGGGTGTCCAAAGGCCATGTCATAAAACTTGTTTATGATAGTATAGGTCCATAAAAACTTCCCAAGGCTAAGTCGAATCACTCTAGTTTAGAACATTTATATGGTGTCACAATCAATTAAGTGGTTATATTATATAGGCAAAACGACTATAAGCCAATTCCTTAGGGTAAAACTAACTGTAAAATGATGATCGAGCAGCCCTTACTCTCTTTGTTGTTACTCTGTTAATTCTTTGGCGGTAAAGAGTTCATGTGCATTAAGGTAAGAGAGTATTTGAAAATAGCTTGAGATTTATTGAAAGATAATGATTAGTTGTATCTAAATATGAAGAGGAGGATTTACTATTGCAGTTATTTGATGAGTGATTCCCTGTAGTTTGTAGTGTTACTCTACAATGAAGATGAATCAAAATTTGATATTCTCCCATAGGAAATAAATGTTTAAAACTGACATACTGTAAATGAAAATCATGACGTAAACAAAGTTTTTGATTTCACCAATACCTTATTGAACCCAATTACAGGATTATCAAGGAGACTCCTTGATGGGTCTCTATGGTTAAGTAGTTGCCATGTTTGTTTGTAAATTCCCTCTGTAGCCCCCTGTGAATTGAGTACTTATATCAAGAATAATTCAAGTTTACTTACAAGAAGAATATCAACAGTTATCGCAGATATATGACTTATATAATTAACCATAATATCAATCTTTGAAATATTACTGCAGGTCTGCTTAAGTTATGCACAAATTATTCGTGATTTCAGCTGATGGGCAAAAAAAGTAGGAAAAACTAACCCTAAGGAGGTACTCTATCATAGTCTCCTTGACAGTCCCGAGAGTAAATCCTTCCTTGATAGCTCTTGGAAGATCCCCGAGGGAGTCTATTGGCTTTTCATAAGATGGGATGGCCAGTACAGCAGTAAGTGTCCCGGAGTAGAGGGCTGGTGGTGAAAAAAGGAAATCAATTATTATCTGATTTCCTTCCATATCAAAATCAAAATAATATTGATAAATGAATGCTTCACTAGAATTCACATGGCTTTATTGTTTTACCATGCAGATGTCCGGTGACTAAATTCCTAACTATCCTAATTATCAAACCTTCTCTTTACTTTCATAACCTTCCATCGACCTCACATATCTTCGTTTCATAGGAATATCAAATTACAAAAGTTAGTATGAATACAAATTCCATTTTGGGTATCGAAGTCATGGCACCTCCCTGTTGATTCCGTTAACTAGTACATATATTGTAAATTTGTAAAGGCCAATTACCGTGAAGGCATCAGCACATCTTGGGGTTATGATACTATTCATAGTAACTGATGCAATTTTGTCATAATCATGGCTCATAATGAGCTACATAACGTTAAGATTAGATAACAAAACGAATTATATCGTAAGTCGACATAATTAACTCGAGAGCCAAGATGAATTTATTGATACATATAATATGATCTATAGTCATACATAGCTTCCCAGCCACACGTTCTCAAGGCTAATTTGGAGAGATTTAAGTGTAGAAGATAAAACAGTATACAAGTATACATTAAGAACAAGTAAAATACAACCCGCTATTTGAATCATCTTCTTGATTTACTTGTTGAACTTTTCTTTCAAACGAGCGAACCATTATAATTTCCTATTAACCCTAATGAACCTTGACTGATTTCCTCTTAACAAGAATTCATAACATCAATCCTATAAAAGCACATACATATAAAAGAGTTTTCGTTGTGTGTTTGTTTCATAACAGACGACGCAAACTCCTCACAAGTGCCATCTGTTGAGCCAAATACTAGTGGAAGCAGCCTGGATTCAATCACATCTAACTGGCATCCTATCCTTTCCTCTTTCTCCTTATTCATAATCTTTGGAATAGGGTCACAACTTAGGATGTGGCCCCATTTTTGCAAGGTGTGATTATCTACCTTTTGAAGAGACATCATCATCTTCCTTACCTGAGATCAGAATACAAAATATGTACCAGAAGAGGAAGATGAACCTCAGAGACCATTGGGGAGTTTCGATCATATTTCCTTGAAGTACCAAGTTCCGGAACATGTTGAAGGAATACATCTGAAGGCTGCTTTTTGAAGTCTCCACTCCATGGCAGGTCTCCACCATTTTGGACTGGATTGTCAAGGCTGGACCGATGGCTAAGGTGGCAATAATCAAGCACATCCATACCTGATCCAAATTAATGAGGATTGTGAATGGTCTTGGGCATATCAATTGAGAAAGACTGAAGAGAACTATACATACTCAGAGACATGTACAATGAATAAACGCACCCACAAAGGCTATGAGAGAAATTTATTAAAGGTATTGAACATATGCATCTCGTTCATATTATGGTACTATACCAGTCAAACACAAAAGTCGTGCAACCTTCTCGAACTGAGGGTGTTTCGATATGTGGCGGATTATACCGCCATCTGTTGTTGAGCTTCACGAAATTCGTAGGTGTTCTGACTTTACTCTCTCAGTGACGAGTCCTTGATCTTCTCTGTTATTGATGGTGACTGACTTTTATATTCCCTGTTTAAAGTCAATCAACAATCATCTCGAGCTGGAAATTATATTATGTTCTCCTCTGCTATTATAATTATTAAAGGTAAAGTCGTCATCTCTACTGTCCCGCAGTAAATTCCTTTCGTTCGTTGGAGTTTTTCTCTCTCTTTCCAGCCCTGCCTCTGAAGATTTCCAATTTGTCTTTCAAATAATTGTTTACTTTATCAATCTCTGAGTATCTTATAATATTTGGATATGCAAGAAGCCGCAATATATAATTTGTTATTATGTTATATAAATATAAATGACATGCATAAATTGAAAACACATCACTAGTTGACTCAGATCTGTCTATTACCATCTCTTGTGAGAGGAGCCTAAACCCAACGATACGATTCAAATTTTTCCAGCAGCCTCAAAAGCACGCTGGACCAGACCAATGGGAAAGTCCAACGATAGGGTCTTAACGTTTGGAAGGCCTGGTGGGACCGTAGAGATGACGCCCTAAGTTACTAATGTTATAATTTTGTATGCAAATTGAATTAAACAACCCGGTTTTTTCTTATAACGTTTGTGGCTGTGAATAAAGCAAATAAGCTTACCTTTCATATATAAGATATGGGGGTAATTAATGATCAAATATTTGTTCCTGGAGAGGAATTCTGTACAAATTTATTGTTCATCTATAATTACTATGTAAGGAACGGAATGTTTATGTTCTCCCTTACTGGCCATCATAAAAAAACTGGGGACCGACGGGACCTAAAGTTTCCACTCGCCAGGATGAGAAATGAAGTAAAGCTTGAGTAAGGTTTCATTGATTGGCTCCCACTGGGGGTCCAGGTGGCAAAGCCCCCCATCTAGGTAGGACATGGCCTGCTAGGTTAGCTTAGGTTAGGACACAGACCATGGTGTGATATGCTGTATTTAACTTCGGCATAATACCCCCTTATCACATCCAGAGATTAAGTAATTGTTTATAATCTAACTAAATTATTTAAGGTTATATGTTAATGTATTTTCGCATATTTTATTGATTTAAGTGAAGTAACTTGGTAACTCTTGATAAGAAACTATACTCTGTCACAACCAGTCTATCCTCTGCTGGTCGAACTCAAGCTAGAGGGTAGAAATTTTCTTTGTTGCGGCTGTTTATGAAGAATGTCATCCAGATTTTATTCTACGCCCTATGATTATCAAGTAAAAACTGAGGTATTATGAATCTTATCTTTGGGAATCAAAATATGATCTATAGAATACATAATTCCTATAAAATGTGAAAGGTAAGTCAATTATCACTTAATCGGTCCACACGGATTATGAGAAATGACCAACAAACCTTTCATGGGGTAACAATGTAGCCCTATACTGTATGTAAATGTTAATTGTGTTTGAAAATACAACACTTTCAATTTTGTGGAAGGCCAGGAAGGAATCTGTTTCCTACATCAAGTTAGGCATCTTGGTTAGGGAAACCTTATTTTAGAGTTGGTAAGACAAATCAGAATAACGTGTTTTGCAGTAATATTAGAAAATATATTGCCAACAAGATAGACAGTTTTGATAATGAGGAATAGAGCATTTTGAATCATTTTTCTATTGCAAACGAATATGTTGAAGTATGGGTGAAGTTTGCTGGACACTCGTTTCCTCGCATCAGTAAAACTAAATCATTGAAATATCACTTCCAACACTATAAATATCGTCTAATCTAACCTTCCCTTACCTAACCTAATCTAAGAGAAAATATTAAAGCATTCCTGGCCCTGATCCTCAACTCCCTCAGTTATAAGGTGCCTCCACAAACAACAATCTTACATCACGCGCCCCTCCCCCTTTTTCACTCATATAATGACTAGATGATTTTGAAAATCCAGAATAAAAATCAAAAGTATATTATAGCATCTGGATGCTTTCTTTGGAAGTAAAGACTGGCCTGTAAGCTAGGCTAGAGTAGGATTCAATTTTCTTACCTAGAACAGATTAGGCAAAGAAAGGATAGGTTAGACCTATTGAAAGAGTGAGTAAACTAAGTGGTATTTTAATTTAGAGCTATGGAAAAAGCGTTGGTAATTAGAGTGTGTGTGTGGACTTTATCAGTAGAGGCAAGGATATGCTCCAAAAACAACTTCCTTCTGACACTCAGGACCGCAAGGTCCCAGCGGTTACCTAAATTCCATAATCCATCTGACACTCAGGATTAATGTTAAAAGAACATTGCTAGACATTGTCTAACCCAACATAACGTGTTAGTATGGAGAAAGGTGTCTAATTTAAGTTTTCAAAATGATAACTCAATTGAGAAATTAGACCATCACTTCCTTGGACACTAAGACCCCTTGGTTAAGATTGTGACTTTGCTGGTGGAAGCGATATCTTTACAGAAAGGCTAGAGCAGAATCGTTACTTATCTTAATTAATCTAATGGAATTCATGATTTTGGCTTGAGCAGATGTAGTAATAGATATCAGCTGAAACTTTGTTTCCTAATAAGAAACTGAAGGAAAATTGACATCATGATTATACTAAACAATATAAAAATCGGACTATGTATTTGACAGATAAATGGAACATATGTAGAGAAAGATGTTTTTCCGGGAAAATGAAAGGCATTATTTCACTTATTTTCCCCATAACCCTTTTTTTTAATGGCACTATGATGATATTTAGACAATTTTAAAACCATTTTCTTCTATGAAAATTCCATCGGAAATGAAACATTACCGATATTACAGATGATCTCCGGCTTACGTAAGGGTTACGTTCCTGTAACCCCAAAGTAAGTTAGATCTTCTAAGTAAATACAGCTTCTCAAACACTTGTAATGACTAATATATACATTATAAACATTGTACACAATGCTGTAACACACGTTTTTATGGCATGTCAACAACATATGATGGCCATACAGTAAGAATTTGATGATAAATATGACAACATATGTAAATGTATTAACAGAAATGGGCTTCCTTAAGTCTGATTTTACTAAAGTCGAGGCTTATGCAAGTCGGGGACTCTATATGCGATTATTGTTAATCCAACCTCAGGAAAAAACTAAGTTTACTTAAACCTTCACCCCGTTTTCAGTTGCTTCTGTGCGTTCATTTGTGTGTTATCTCTCGCCTGATGACAGGATGCTTCACCCAGCTTTTTTCCCATGCAGTTTTTATTGTCATGTGAATGCAACAGCCAATCAGCTTTTTGTTTCCAATTGTTTCCCTCTCACCCGTTGAATTTCTGTGAATGACGTCACTCATAACCTTCGCTGACCATCGCAGAGGTGAGTATGTTATCTGTTTAGAGTTGATATTAATCCTGTAATTATAGAATAATCTGTATCACTATAATATTCTCTATTTACGGGCTCAATATCAACTCTAAACAGATATAGTCATCTTTTCGATGGTCGCCGAAGGTTATGAGTGACTTCACTCAGAGAATTTCTGCTGCACCATGAGCCTACCTCTCTAGTCTGTCTTCTACCTTTTTTATATTGATGTCTATGTTTTTTCATAACATTATCATTAAGAAAGTTATAGAAATCAGTTAGGTGACAGAGTTACATTTTTGACATTTCAGAAGAAACGACTTGATAAAAAAAAACCAAAATTATTTTGTAATTCAAGAAGATTAGAAGTAATAAGATTTTAATAGGATCCAATAAATCAGAATTTTTCATCCTATTTTCATTCAACTCCAAATAACGGGTTACGATTTGCACAGTAGGACACAAACATATTTTGGC
>SKFP01152063.1:0-12430 GCA_005815305.1 Pandalus platyceros | reverse complement strand
CTGTAGGTCACCTTTTAGGTTAGAAATACTTTGTGGGGTTCCCATCTCATCCAGATTAACTCGATTGTGCCGAAGAGTCATGGAGCTCCCTTGCTTTAGCGCGCCATGAGATCATTACTCCCGTTCTCCCTAAGTCCTGGACAGATTTAACCACTCGTGATATGTCCGAGGTTAGGCTATCTCTGGGCATAATTTAAGCTGTATGGGAGGGCGTTTGCATCCTGCAGGACTGCAACTGCGCGTAGTAAATACGTCGGGATGCGGCAAATGATGGGATTACCTGATGCTGCGAGGAGACTAGTCTATAAATCCAGGCCACCTGCCAATTAGGGCGGAACGACATTATAGTTCCAAGCACAAGTGCAATTAATCACTAATTTGAATGATTAAATATAAGGTGGGGTCTCGCTCATTAAGAATAAATACCAACTTTGGGGCGTGTTGGAAGCAGGAGGGTAATGGCACTCGTAGTGCCAGAGCTAATTAGACTTTCTATGGATCGGATAATGGCACTCTACGTGCAATAGAGCTAATTCAGATTATGATGTATTCTCTAATTAGCTCATGGCACTACGAGTGCCACTTCCTCTGCTTCTTTGGCAAAAAAATAACCCTTAATTATCCCAGATAATTAATAATAAAACTGAAGTGTCTTTATGGGCGGGAAAATGTAAAGACCTCACCCACTAGCAATAATAATCAATAGCTCACCTTATGTAAGGTGATGGCCAGGATGTGTATGCGGGCAAGACGAATATCACCCCATAGGGCCCAGCTGGGCTAACATTCAAGGCATTTAGCCTTAGATCTGCATGAACGTCAGAGTTGAAGTACAGTAAGTGTGGATAAATGACCTGGTAGATGCGCAATGGCAAGATGACATCAGCATCTCGAAGGAGGCACCCCTGAGCCAGGCCAAGCTACTGGAGAATGATCTGATATCCTTTGCATTAAAAGAGGCACTTGGGTCACCTTTCTTGACCAGATCCACAATAAGAGAACTTGCATGGTTTGCATGAAGCCTTAAGGACACATCATTAGGATTAAAAAACAGATATTTGCATTCTGTATGTCAAGTAACGGTGAGATAAGACTCGACGGTCTTGAGCGGGCATAAAATCTTTGAGTGCACCTCATACTCTCTTTCACTTAAATCATGTATATGCATGATATCAATGTATGCTTTCAACACAATAGGCTCAGGACGACCCGTTACTTTGTCATTCTTAAACTTGTACCCTGGTTCGTATCCAATGGTTAATGTCCGCTTACCAGGACTATACCTTAAAAAGTGTTTAGCTCTAAGTGAACTAAGGGCATCCGAAATCCTTCTTCCACTGGCGACCAAAATTAAAAATAAGTACTTCTACGTTAAAAACATTAGACTTTGATCTACCGAGTTCAAGATAAATTCCACTACCTTAGTAACATTCCAATACACTGGTTTGTCTGGTTTAAAACCCATTAACTTGACCCCTTTCATGAATTGGGACACCTCTCTAGTATCCAGGTCAATCCCGAAACTATAATACAGGATGGAAGACAGACTTGACTTATAGACCTGAATTGTGCTGATAGACAAGCTTATGTTCTAATAATGAATTTAAAAAAATTAAAAACCATACAAAGAGAAATGGATTCTAACCTGTTCTCAATTAAAAATAACTTGAACTTTTCAAACCCTTGTTTGTATGTGTAATGTGATGATTTTCTAACAGAATTAAACATTACGTTTGCCACTTTATTAGGGAAGTGTTTCTTCAACAAGAACAAATAAAAATTTCTATAAACAGATCTGACCAGCATGCTGGTGAGGACACTATTGGGGATTTCAGATGCCCCTGCCACACTAACAGATTTGGGATGCATACTACTGAATGCGCTCTAGAGTGAATAACTTGATACCAGGGTTGGTTCTGCCAGCCTGGGAACACCAACAAAGCTGTTCCTTGATAGCTCTAAAGTCTCTGAAGGACCTGAAGCAGCACTATTGTGGGGGAAAAGAGGTATATTTGACTCCACCTGTTCCAGTCCAGACTGAATGCATCCACCTCCAAAGTCAGCAGGGACTTGTAAAGGGTGCAATAAACTTGAAGTTGGTGAACAAGTCGATTTGTGGCTGATACCCCAACTACAGGATCCAGTTGAAAGCCTTCTTGGAGAGGGACCATTCCCCCTGCACAGGCTCTGATCTGGAGAGCTGATTTGCCAGGACATTCTTCTTTCCCACTATGTACTTGGAAGTGAGAATCACTCGTAGGGCTCTGCTCTTCTTGAACACCTTGTCTACCTCTCCCTGCACTGAGGTCGACCTTGAGGAGCCATGTTTCGAGATTACTGAGACTGCTGTCCGATTGTCTGACAACCTTACCTGCTGGCCTGTCTCCCAACGCCAAGCTCCTAGTGCCTTGCTGCACACCTTGATTTCCAGCAGGTTTATGTGGAGCAACCTTTCTTGTTGAAGCCACTTTCCTGCCATGACATCCTGTCCTTTGACGGCAACCCACCCTTCTAGGGAGGCGTTGACCATGATCAATGTTTGTATAGCTGGAGGATGTAGATCACACCACTCTTCCCATCTGCTTGTGTTTGACAGGCTTTTTGTCAACTCCCAAAAGGCCGGAGGGATGGGAAGAGCAGTCTGAGGCACAGCTCTGTTCGTGGCAAACATCTGGGTAAGCCTGCAAACAAGTCGTCAAATTGTTGGCATGGTGTAGAGGCTGCAGTTCACTTGCCCGACCAAGGATTGCCACTCCCTCAGCCGTGCGGTGAACTTCAGCCCAAATGATGAAACTTTGCCTGTGATCTTCACTGCATTCTTGGTAGTTAGCCTGATCTGCATCCTCTGCATGTCCCATAGAAGACCCAAAAACTCCAGTTGTTGGGATGGGACTAAGTGGCTTTTCATTCGATTGGCCAAAAAACCCTCGGTGAACTTGGGTCTTTACCACTGTCGCTGTCCAATGATGACTCTCCCCTAATGTCGGTGCTATGATCAGGAAGTCGTCCAGATAGACGACCACCAAAATCCCATGATCGTGTAGGCTCTTGATCACATCCTTTATGATCCATGTGAATACCCTCGGCGCGATATTGAGGCCGAAAGGCCTTGCCACAAAACTGGAACTCTTGTGCCATGAATCAGAAGGCCAGGTACTGCTGGGCATACGGGTGCATCCGTATATGTCAATAAGCACTGGAGAGGTCGATGGAAATCATCCAGTTGTCACGCTGTAGCAGTAAGAATACTTCCTTCGTGTTCAGCATTTGGAAGTGGCAGTTCTGAATGTGGCGATTTAGTTCTTTGATATCTAAAATGAGGCGAGTTTTGCCGTCCGGCTTGGCCCTCCCAAAGATCAGCCCTAGAAATTTGGAAGACCCCCAGGGAACCTCCCGTACTGCTCCTGCCTGAAGCATTTCCTGCATGGGGAGGCAAAGCCGACGGTCTAAAGAATTCCCTGGTGTGTCGAAGGTGGGTGGAGACCCCTCCTTCCAGGTCCATGAGAGGCTGCCCCGCAGCACCAAGGCTGCTGCCTGGTCGTTCCAAAGATGGGAGAACGACCTGAGGCAGCCTCCCACTTGAGAGTCGCTCCCTCTTGGCGCCAGAGGTGGAGGCTTCAGCGTGCTGGTCGGGTTTTCTATCCTGATTGTAGTGGAAGCGATTTCCTGAACCACGGAAGCCTCTTCTTCCACCTCTTCCTCTAAAATGGCCCCTTCCCTTGAAGGCGCCTTGGGAGTCACAACCCCCACTAGACTTCTCAGGTTTAGAGAATCTGTTGGCGCAAAATTTCTCTTTGTTGCCGAAACTGCCGCCTCTAGCCAACTGGAAAGTCCAATACCCATCAGATTACGCTCTCTCTCGAAGCTTGTCATCCAAGTCTAGGACTGCCAGCGTCCAGATGATGTTCTTACTCAGGGGAGAACAGTTGATTAATTCTTCAAAACCCTTGATCTTAAAAAACTTAAGATTCAATGGTCTCTCTCTTTGCCTTTTTCATTGCATTAGCAGCTTCAATCATTTCTGCTCTAATTGCAAAAAATCCTTCATCATTCATAATGTTCAGTGCTTGTAACATCTCAAACTCATCCATGTCCGCGGATACCACAGGTTCTGCAACCTTCAAGCTCGCTAAACCATCACTAATGCGAGAGGCAAGTGTATCAACACCTAAGTGGGCTGAAACTGCAGACTTGAGAACGTTTTTCCTTACGTTCAAATCATCCACTGTCTGCTTGGAAGGGTTCTTTAACTTCTGGCCCCCTGCAAAAGATTCGGTTAATGTCGTTGTAAAACTGGGAACACACAAAAACTCTCCCAACTGTTCTTCACCCTCGGGAGTACAAAACGTATGGACACTATCCGAAAACACATCAGCCTTAACAGTCTTATATCTTCCCAAATCATGCCAAAAGTCCTTATCATTACACAAAGAAGTCAACCCCACTGACTTCTTCACCTTCAGAGTATACCTACTCTTGTCCTTATCGTCTAAACTAAAGTCAAAATCTTTTCTGAGGTAGTCTATTACTGTCATTCTCTTCACTTTGTTCTTCTCAAAATTTGTAGATACATCAATAACCTCAGCACTTTCTATCCTCTTATAAAAGGTTAGCCCAGAGGACTCCAAAAACTCCTCCCTCGGAGGAAAGCCCTGATATTGTAGCTTAAGGTCCTCGATGCCTTTAACATTATCTAATAACACTAACCGCACAGTGTAGTCATCGACCCATGTCCAACCCGCGTCACCCAGGCCTGAGATAACATGGGCTTGACACAACCTTTCTTCCTGAACGGCCATACGAGGGGTAGATGCCGCACCCCTAGCCTCAATAAACACATGAGCGTGGCGAAGTCTTTTCTCTTCGTCACCATATGTCGCACAGACGACAACCACAACAGAAACAGCGGGTCAGCTGTTCGAAACAATTTGGTTAACAAGTCTGGGATAGAACCCAACAGTCCTTCAAAGTACACGACCGATGCAAGAACCTCATCTATGGAGGCAGTACGAGAACTTGGCATTATCCTTAATCTCGTCAATGAACACTTTACAAATGTTACACATCCTGGGGTGATATTCTCCCGGCGCCATAGAGCTATTTAAGCATGGCGCATGCTTAGTACAAGTCCCGTGTCTTGCATCTATGGCAAGGCCTGGCACCGAGCAATGCTTGAGGTGAAGGCTGTGCACTGGAAGCCGGCTGGCTCCAAACCTCCCTGATCCTCTGCTCCCTCAGGAGGAGGAGGAGGAGGAACAGGCACCTCTGGGGACTGCTCCCCTTTCCGTTGTAATCCTGTTGGATAGCAAGACCATCAGCAAAAATTATTTAAAAGTTTCTTACTAACTGAAATAAACTAAACGTAAAATATGTGGAATTTAGGCCTCGGAGCAAGCAAGGGTTTTAACCTCTTATTGTTGAAGCAATACTAACAACCAGGGAAGGCAACAGCCATGAACTTTGGCAAATACCCATGATGACTTTACAATATATCACTAGTCACCACAGCCATTTTTTCCCCTCCTAATGCATTGTGGACCAATGTCCCAAAAAAGGAAGTCTTAGTCACAGACATTTAGCAAACTGGTTATTTTAAACAATATGAACACCTAATAGTAAGTAACTAATAAATAATTCAGTGCCTTTACCTTCCATAACTGCTTAAAAAGCTATATAAGTCACAAATCAGCAATAAGTAGGACCACAACCTGCCTAGAGTATCGCTAGTGGGCAAATGATGAAGAGATCTGGAGGTAGGGGAGGAGCTTGGGCTTCTTCTGTTTTCCTCCACCAGGTGCGAAGTGGGTGTGTCAGAGGTTGCCGGCTGCCATTTAGCTGTTAACCATGTGTCTATGAAGCTATGTATTATATGAAAGATGTTATTAAAGTTATTTTTGTGTGTGTAATGTAGCTCTCTCCTCTGAATTAGTTCTAATGTGCCGACGAGTCATGGGGTTCCCAAGATATGTCGCCCCATGTGTCCATGACCCCGTTCTACCCCCAAAATCCTTGACAGGTTCACTGGCACAAATCAGGGTCCTGAATCAACTCCTCAAGCAGAGGGTAGAGCATTTGGCCCGCAGTGGCAGGCAACCACCAGTACACATACGGAGGGCGCAACTCATGGTACGTACTCACATGAGTGTCAGTTGCAGGGGATATCTTGTCATGACCAAGGTACAATGCTGTCCACAGGACACTACTGGCAAACTGAACCAGAGGGTGCCAGGGGTTGAACCAGAGACCGCTATATAGATGTTAATTCATCGCCATAGCCAGTGCAATCACATAAGCACATAATTGATTAATAAAGCCGTAGATGTCGTCCTATTCACATAAAACCTCACAGATTTTGGACTCTGTAAAGCAGAGGAAATGGCACTCGTAGTGCCAAGAGCTAATGAATATTATCAGCAATACCCTGACCAAGAGATTAACCCTGAACCACAGAAGGATCAACCACCATAACTAACATTTAATGAAGGGTGTTGCAATGCCAAATTAGCCGCTGCAGGTCTAGAACTAGCCAAATGCCACTGAGCCCTGCAAAAAGAGAAGCCATCTAGCCACGACTAACTGCTGAAGATGCAGTACCAACTGACAACATACCCACACCACCACCAGGAGAACGAAATAACCTAGGAGAAGGTACATTACGAGGAACTTCCACTCAAACGGACTCAAGAGAAGAGCCCTCAAAACTAGTATCAGGAGCTGGCTGAATATCTGACATAAGAGTCTGATGAGTCAGAGAAGCTGCCACATTAAAAGGTCTAGCCATACCACCCTGAGAACCCACCACAGGACACATAACTGCCATAACATGGGTACCCTGTGAAGACAAATGAGCCTCCCCCTATCAAAAGGAAAACCCCTCCCATGAGAAACCCCTGGAAGGGGATCATGAGTTTCCGCCACTGCTTTGCCTGACTGAATCCATTCTGGCGACAGAACTACCTCTACCTGCCTAGGAGTCTCAGCTAAGGGCTGAATCTCAACTACATCCTCTTCATATTCTTCTTCCTCAAAAGGAACCCCTATTTTTACTTCACCTACAGGAACCCCATAAACCTTTCTTTATTCAAATATTGGAGAATAACCTCCCTGGGGGGCATATCTATTGTACCAGGGACAGATTCACAAAAACTAGCCCTTAAATCAACCATTACATCTTGGAGAAAATACTCCACAAATAATCTAGAATGTTCATCCAATATAAGGTGCTGATCACAAGCTATTTGCTCTACAGGAGCGGGAGAATCCCCAACGGCAAGGCCATCTGATGGATTAATCTCGCTAACCAAACCATCTGCAGAAAAAGAAACCTTAACATACCATTGACCATCAATTAAATCAATTACTGTAATAGCCTCAAAGCTCTGTTTGACCATAAACTCGGCTAAAGGTATCACCACAAAAACTAACCCTATCTGCCTAACAAAACATCTAATATTTTTGACATAGGCCGACAAACTCCGTCTATTTGCAGCCAAAAACTCCTTTGACTCCGAATTAATTATCACATAAATATGAAACATACAGGCTTTGCATAGGAGTGGATTGTACAAGTGACCTTCGAGGCATGGGGAGTGATGAGAGCAAGTACTATGATCCAACGTCCTATGGAATCGCGCAGGACACTTCTCCACGACACACTTCACTGAATCAGACATCTGCAAAATATACTAAATGTAATACAGGTGTACCTCATTAGACGAATGCTCTATAGACGAATTTTCACTAATACGAATTAATTGGTTTTGTACTAATCCCCTATGACCGAATAAATTTTCACTGATACGAATTTCCCAAAAGAAAATTCTAAAATTAATAGTTTGGTAAATTTCGTGTACTGATATTCCCTAGTAATGGAACTGTAATGTACTAATGATGAAAAAAATACTTAGATATAGAAACAAGAAAGATATGAGAGGTTAAATAGAGAAATTCTTAGTAACAGAGTTAAAACAATCTCATTCTAAAATCACGTGTGTCTTATTTCACCAAAGAAAACTCTAATAAGACTAAAATTAGTATTCCAGGAAATTTTGCCTACTGATATGCTTAGTAATAGAATTGTAATATACTACTGGTGAAAAAAACCCCATAGATTACAAACAGAAAACAATGATATAAGAGGTTAATTACAGAAATTCCTATTAACGGGGTTAATAGGACAACATTGGTGTGAAAGTAGGGGGGGGGGTGTATGGCTATCCCCCTTCCCCTGTGTGGGTGGTAACACATGCAACTCTTACGGCGAGCAGGGTTGCGAAACCGAACTACCAAAAGGTCCAAAATCCTCCTCGATAGCATGGACGGTAACCCCCAACTCCCATCTTCGGACCTGACTCTTTGAAAAATCGTTAAAGTTTGTTTCATCTCGAGTGTATATACGTATAGTCTAACAATCACGGCTACTTTGTCACACCTAACTACCAAAAGGTCCAAAATCCTCCTCGATAGCATGGAGATTAATTAAAAAATATAAATTGAAAATTATTGAGGCTCAGAAAATAAGAATAAAAAGATTTAAGCCTTAGAAAATGCAGGATACAAATGAAATAAACCAATAAGATATGAACAAAATATAAAACCCTTAAATAAAAATGCTAACATTGTATGAAATGGTAGGCTACCTTTAAAAACTTAGAAATAAATGAGATTACAGTTGTGTACATATAAAACAAATAAGTAAGAATTCTAATAAGAAAGAAAAAGTGGAATAAAATGAAAAGAGAATTTTATAAGAGATAACAAGGAAATTGTAATGGAAATATTAACGTGATAAAATATAATATTTATTATGAAATGATGAGCAAGTGAACAGGTTCACTACATATTGTATCACAAACAACTTCCTACCTATCTGCAAATGAACCCTAATGACCCATTCTGTAAGACTTATTTTTCAATAGTTTTGCATGCTTCAAAGTGACGTTTACCATCCCATGTATTGTGTAGCACTTTAATCTCAAAGCTACTACGAGTCTTCATAACGGGATACATGCTGTATCCCTAACCGATTAGCGGTTGAAATTTGACCCTTTTGTCCTATAGCAGTAAGACTTAATTTTCAAACCATTAGCATGCTTTATAGACCATTCGATAGGAAGGTTTAAAGGTACAGTACGTACTTGTGTACGTTTCTGCATGTGTGAGTAAAGGTGTGTGCACTTATTCCCCCTACTTTGTATAGCTCCTTCATCCCAAATCTACTACGAAGACTTCATAAGTGGAAGAAATGCTGTATCCCTAACTGATCAGCGGTTGAAGTTTGACCCTTTTGTCCTATGGCTATAAGACTTAATTTTCAAACCACTAGCATGCTTTATGTGACAATTTGATAGGAAGGTGTACGGGTAGTTGCTGAATGCGTGTGTGTGTGTGCATCAGGCCGATGACTACATATTTCGCTTGCTGTTCTTATCATCATTTTGCTTAATTTCATTATTTAACTTAATGCGCTATTTGTAATTCTGTTGTAGGTAAATACTGAACGAATTGATGAAATAAACAAAGCAACATTATACAGACACACCCACACGCTTGCGCTATGTTTCTATGGCTCACTCCGACCCTGGTCTCCATGCATCTGTCATAAAATGACCGAATGCAGTAAGCTAGAACCTAAATTCTACCAAACCACTAGCCATACCCCCTAGGGGGTATCGCCCCTTACGTGGAGGCACAAGGATGCTGTTGTCGTGGGCGTGACGCCCACACATCTATGTCTAGCAGGATCGCAGTTCGCCACAAGTAAGTCCTCTCCAACTAGCGAGTAGCTAGTTGCGAGGGCTCAGGGTTTCTCGCCACGCCAGCGCCACCTTGTGCCGAATCCGGCAGTTCAAGTCTAGCTTTCACAGCGAGAGGGTGTGTTCGCGTGAAGCTCCCGCTTGTTATTTCCATTTTCTATTTGCTTCGCTACTGGATCTATTTTTACGATGACGACTACTGCTGACCTCTCTGGATTACCCCTCCTGGATTCTTCTGTATTTAAGGATAAGTAGATGATATATATGAGAGTGTTTCCTTCCAATGTTTACATTGGTAGGCTTGTAGTTTGAAAGAGAAGCAATTTTCTGCCGGTCTTTAGGATCGGAATATATAGTGTCTTAGTCAGCACCTGCAGTCGCCTACTGCTTGATATCTAGTTAGATTCTGGGAGAGTCAGTCACATTAGAATTTGATTTGATTGGTGCTAACTAGCGGTCATTATTACCTCAGTTAGGATGTGTTTGGATCTGAATTGTTACTTAGAATTTTCTTTGAATTTTCACAGGAACCCTGGATAGCGATCAGCGAGTCCAAGGAGTTTAATCGGTCCTTATCTTTGTCAGATTTGAGCGTTCCATTAAGTAACAAGGGGTACATGATTATTGGTGATCTTTGATAATCATGTTGGGTGAATCGAGTCGGCAAACGATTGACTATGTCGGGATTGCCTCTTCTTGTCAGGTATGCAAGAAAAGATTAGCTGGATTGAGGATTCCGTCGACTCAAGAGATCCTGAGAGTACCAATAGGTAGAGGAATTATATAAATATTCATTTTTAGGGTGATTTAGTTGACTCGTTCAACGAGGCTGTAGCACTTGTTTGCTTAAAAGGGCCGGTTTGACTGCGTCATCCTTCCGACAAGGCAGTTACTGTACCTAAAGGAATTTTGGATGATTTGTTTTCATCCACATTTCTGGTTTGGTGTTTTAATTGCCAGGATGTTATATATTTATTTCTGATCTTGTATGGATCATACCAGTATAAATATGGGCGGTTTCCTGCTGGGTCTGTTCGCTAATCACCGCTGCAGGAGACTTTCCAAGGTTAGGTATCCTTATGATAACTGGTTGTTAAAGGTTAAGTGTTAACAAAATTAGATCCTCCCCAGTTTCTAGTTTTATTAACATTTAATGTTTCTAGGAGGGGGGCTTTGATAAAGCTTCTTCATTTCTTATTTTAACGTAAATGTCATTTTTCGTTTTTTCTATAAGATGAAGTTGTTTTTCTTTTATTAGCGTACTTTTCCGACTAATTTTTTGTCTGTGTAAGAGATATTATTTCGAAATCTTGCAGTCATATGTCTTTTGGTTAAAGCTCTTTTAGCTAAGATTTCGAAATATTGGAAGCCCTATTCGGTTTTCTGTGTTTTATCTCATTTTTTGTACTTTTGGCTTTCTTAGGAAAGTAGTAGAAGGTAAGGTTTAATTTCGCATAACAACACTTGTTTGCTTTCATCTATACACACATTTGCATTCGACATTTAGTATCTTATTAATTTTACACTCACTAAGTTCTACACAGGAATTTTATTCTAAAAGTTTCACTTACTTAGTTCTACACAAGTATAAATTAATAAGTACACTTTGCAAATTTTTGTTACCTTACCAAATAGTGGCGGCCAACAAACCGTTGGTCCTATATCTGTTTCTAGGCCATATTATCATTGACGCTCTGGCACCTCAAGACTACTTTGCCAGAGGGCCTATATTTACTAACTTGATCTTCTCCGCTAAGATCCATGTTTAGCTAGGTTGTCCGTTCATGTACGCTATTAGGGTTTTTTTTGCGTAATGTTGTTAACTGACTCGAACTAATTGCGGTGTTGTTTGAGTTTTACGAGTCCAGTTAACGGAGTAATTATATATTTTAGCTAGGACCGATTTCAATATTTTTATTGGAATTTTGAAGACCAAAGTATTTTCCTAGTGGTCCGGGGATTCTGTCTTTCATTTTAAATTATCAAATCTCATTTAGGGCGCCGGAGGCTATGCCCGATTTTTTCTTGGACTTTCACTCTCAGTCCTTTTTGACAGAATTCCTCGGAACCTTTACTCAAGATTTTCTCAATCTTGGTAATTTTTATATTAATTAGCAGGGTCCGCCGGAGGCTCTGGTCAAATTTTTATTAAAATTTAGTATCTCTAAGTCATTTTGCAAGAATTTTGGTAATGCAGCCGAAGGCTATGCCCAAATTTTCTTTAGAGATAGCATTTGTTTAAAGATTTTGGTAATGCAGCCAGAGGCTATGCCCAAATTTTCTTTAAAAGAGTTTAACTCTAAACAATTTTGCTAATTTTTTGGAAATGCAGCCGGAGGCTATGCCCAAATTTTCTTTAACTCTAGACAATTTGACTAAAAGAGAGCATTTGCCGCCGGAGGCCCTGCTCAAATTTTTAGAGTTTCTTTAGAACTCAGTCATTTTTAAGTCCACTTGAAGCGTCCACGCGCGTAGACGTTTTGCCTATGCGCGTAGACGTTTAAGGTAAGCGCGTAGACGCTTAACCTGAGCGCGTAGACGCTTAAGTCAAGCGCGTAGACGTTTTCTTAAGCGCGTAGACGTTTTTCTTAAGCGCGTAGACGTTATCTTAAGCGCGTAGACGTTTAGGTCAAGCGCGTAGACGTTTTAGCTAAGCACATAGACGCTGAAGCAAG
>ML620203.1:1610-11949 GCA_005815305.1 Pandalus platyceros | reverse complement strand
ATATCCTCAGTTTTGGATATCCTCAGTTTTGGATATCCTCAGTTTTGTATATCCTCAGTTTTGGATATCCTCAGTTTTAGATATCCTCAGTTTTGGATATCCTCAGTTTTGGATATCCTCAGTTTTGGATATCCTCTGTTTTGGATATCCTCAGTTTTGGATATCCTCAGTTTTGGATATCCTTAGTTTTAGATATCCTCAGTTTTGGATATCCTCAGTATTGGATATCCTCAGTTTTGGATATCCTCAGTTTTGGATATCCTCAGTTTTGTTCCGACATGATTAGCGTTATTCTCTTAAAATGAGTCTTTGAAAGCACTAATATTCGAATACTTATCTTGATACTTTCTTTACTTTATTACCTGCCTCAGAAGAAAATAGGTATTGATATCACTGTGTGTGTGTGTGTGTGTGTGTGTGTGTGTGTGTGTGTGTGTGTGTGTGTGTGTGAGGGTTTTCCCAAATCGCATCAGAACTATATAGTTGCAGATCTCATGACGAATTTGAATCAAATTTAGTGGGATTTTCTGCTGACATTTATTTTTTATTTTTATTTTTTGGGCAAGTTAGACTTGAAACTTTGTATGCATAATACCTGGAACTTCAGGGTATGATATTGGTACATACCCAGGATATATATATATATATATATATATATATATATATATATATAAATACACAGTATATAGTATACTATTCGACAGATTTACATGTCATGAAGTGAAAACACTTGGAAATAACTTAGAAAAACTAAATATTACATCATATTTGGAAAATGACTTCCGATGATAAAGGCAAAAAATTAAAAGATTTTCTTCCATCATTTTTTTTAAATTAGCAGGATCCAAAGCTCCTATATATACCAATGTTCATGATCTCGTCACATACCTGTCCAACTATGTGATTGAACGACACTTGAAATATCTTTCAATTTACCGAATGCATTACAAAGGGCCGTCGCTAATTAGACAACGGATTAAAAACAAACACATTACATAGCGATTGCAGGATGACGTCATGGCACGCTGCAAAGCTGAGACAATGTCGTATGTACTGTACTTTATTGCTACAACATGCAAATACGTTTATCACAGCACAACTGCTATAGATATACAGATTACTGCTATCTAAATTTATACATCTGAGATTTCTCAAAAACTTAGAGGCGTTTCAATTCTTTTTCCGCTACCAGCATTACATCGAGACGTTTTATAAAATCGGGTTATACCATAAATGATATAGTTCATTTATTTATCATCTGTGATAAAAAATAGAAGTAAACTTAACAATTAAGTATGACAAGTGTCTATCTTGAAAAGTCAGAATGACAGAGTCAAATCATGCCGATTACTTTATAGATATAGATATGGCGAATCTTTGCAACTTTACATCCCTGATGCCCCTCTTAGTCAAGGATTCCTTCAAAGAGTACATTTCATCCTATCCTTCCAATTGTCTATTAGACCACGCTTGCTCTGGGTCCTGACAGGCCTAGAGTAATAGTCTCTAATAGACAATTATTCCTATCTATCGCTCCCTTCTGACGCTAGAGGTGTGGGCCCATAGGCGATAGTGCTATTGTGGGAGAGCTTGACTCGTTCCCCCCTACTGCCCTGGCATCGAGCGATGGTTGGATCATCCATCCTTACTTAAACCCATCCTTTCCTGTAATAATAATCATATTTAAGTATAAAGTTAAGTAACTCATTAAATTTAAAATCATCTATTCTTTAATATTAAGTATGTAAAGCATCTGTAACATTGTTGGTATGTTTGTACTTCCGAACTTAGATTGAGCAAATATTGCACCCCTTCATTTTATCAATTAAATCATTATGCCATTGCCTGCTAAAATTAAAATTAAATTCTTAGATAACATCAAGAGGGACGAGTTCCAATTGATGTCCCAAATAACCTCTATCTGTCCTGTTAATATAGTTGACTGTTTTGTTGGGACAGTCAGCGCTACTATAACCCTTGCTTCTGATGATCAACTCACCCTTCTTACTGCTGCTGATGCTCAATCTAAGTTCGAGGAATTAAATCTTAAATGTATGCTTCCCCCTACCTTCAAGCCTGAGCGAACCATCATAGTGCCTAAAATTCAGCCATTCATAAGTAATTTAACTACAGAAATCATACTTGAAAGAATTAACGTAAATAATAAAGATCTAGAAGCAGTTGACGCTTATATAATTCAAGGTTTAGCTCATAATGAAGGGAGGAGGAAGCACCTCAAGGTCACTTTTGCCAATGTTAATATGGCTCTTCAAGCATTCCATTGTGGTTTTTATGTGGGCGGTATGCTCATAAGACCTATCTATGTTTTCAGAGAAGATTATGTCAGTATTCAGCAGTGTTACAGATGCTTTGCGTTTGACCATTTTACTTCTTCGTGTGAGGTGAATACGCCGACGTGCAGCATTTGTTCAGGATCTCATATCTATAGGGAGTGCCCTGATAAAACTAAAATACTTTGTTGCTTGTGTGGAGGGAAGCATTTTGCTATCTCTAACCACTGTCCTAAACGTAAGGAACAAATTAAGAAAATTAAAATGGCTCGCGACTTAGAGCAGCCCAATAACTCTAACAATAATAATAACTCCCACCAAACAAGTGCTGCAAGTCATGTAACCTCCTCCTCTCGCGATGGTAACTCACCTGAATTTCGATCGGCTCCAATTCCAAATCATAATGCTTGGGATAAATCCCAAAACCTAAGTCTTCTACTAAGGCCTGATTTCCCAAATCTACCTTCTTCTAAGCCAACTGTTGGCACAGCCTCATGCTTTGCTAGCAATACTAATGTCATCGTCAATCAAGACAATAATGATAACATCAACCAAGGCAATCATTCAAATAATAATTTAAACTCGGGCTCCGTTATTGGAACCTCAACGTCTGTCTCTGCGAGCAACGTTTCTCCTCCCGGGTTGTCGTCGCCACCATCTGTGAGCGATAGACAGGGAGACATTCATCTAAATATTTGGAAATCTATCGCCGATCGATTCTCGGGTGGGGATCATTTTATGTATGTGTTCATCCTAAATGAGTTCTTGGTGCAAAATAAACTTCAACCTGTAGTTCTTCCACAAGCTGTGGAAGACCTATTTAATAACGGTAGAGTGGATAAAACCACTGTACCAAAGGTTATCGTCCACAAGGAAAAGCAGGCCGCTCACGTCAGTCCGTCTCGTGGAGGCTCTCGGCCCTCCCAAGACTCTTCGCCGCTGTCTGCCTCATCACTTCATTCAAATTCTATTTCTAATCTTCATCAGTTAACTAACGTTGAGGAGGAGTTGGAGGAAACTCTTAACCACTCTTCGTCGTTACCTGAACTAAACTCTCAATTAATTAAAACTGTTTCTCCTGGCCATCACGCAGCCGGAGACTCTAATGCTAAATGTAATTGTAGTCGGTGTGTCGACTCTGACGACACCGATAGTGATGCAAGCGTTTTAGTTACAGACAGTAGCGAGGATGTTGGGGGAGCCGTGGCTTCCAATATTTTAAGCTCAAATTCCATTTCCAATCCTCAGTCTTCAACTAATTCTATTCAATCTAAATCTAAAGACAGTTCATCTCCCTCATTTAACAATGTAACTTTCAAACACTACGGACTACGTGATCGATCTGCTAGCACTGAGAGCTTAAACACTGCTGCTGTACCGGGAGGGAAGAAGAGAAAACCGTCTCTCGTGCCCTCTATGAGCGCAAAATTTAAAGGTTCTAAGTAGAACAAGGTTTCATTATGGCGCAGCTTACGGTGATGCAAATCAACATTAGATCATGGACACAAAATTGGTATATTTTAGCTGTTGATTTACCAAATTACAACCCGGATATTATACTGGTTAATGAGACAAGTAATGTGGGTAATGACATAAAACTGCGAGGGTATCATGTACTACAGAGTTGCGAAGAACGATTCGCGGGGGTTGCTATACTTATTAAACTCTCATTAAGATTTACTGTTTTACCTACGAGGGATATACATTCACTTGCTATTAAACTATTTACTTCAATGGGACCTATGGTTATAACTACTTCCTATACTCCTCCTCGCTTTGACTCACTTCCAACTATAACTTTAAATAAATTATTAGATTACAACTTGCCTACTTTAATTGCGGGGGACTTTAATACTCGACATCTTATATTTAATAATCAAGAGACAATTCCTAGAATTAGAAATAATAACAAGGGAAATCAGTTAGCAGCTCTAGTACATGATAGATCTCTTCATTTCATGGGACCTGACTTTCATACTTACGAATTAGCTAATAGAAAGGGAAAACCAGATTTGGTATTGTGCAATAATCAACTTAGTCTGTTTCATTATCATATAACGAAGGGTAAAAATGTGGGATCTGATCACTTCCCAGTGATTATCCAATTGAGTACCCAACCTCTTAAAGTTATTTGTTCTCCAAGGAGTAATATTCAAACATTAAACATAACTGAATTTAAAAACCAGCTGGCGAATGACGTATTTCCGGATTTGAACGGACAGCCAGTTGAAATATTGGATGAAGCAATTGACACCATGTTTGACAAAATTAAACTAAGTATAAATAATAACTGTAGAGTCATAAGAACTAAACCTGTCAGTGGCTATATCCCTACTCCTCAAATTAAGCTTAAACTGCGGCAGTTTCAAGTGGCCACACGCAGTAGATTAAATTTTGGATTTCCAAATAATAATACTCTATTAATATACCGAAACGAATTGCTTCACCTAATATCTTTGCATAGAACTGAAAAATGGAAGTATTTAATTAAACTCGCTTCCGACTGCTGGGGAAACCCAAGTAAGTTCTGGCGGTCTACCCAGTCATTATTCGGAGGTTCAAGGTCACCGCCTTCACACTTGGTGGAGGCGGTGGCTGGAGCGTCTGACGGTGACTCGGAAGATAGCGATTTCGGGGATGACTTAAATACTATTCATATAGATCCTTCAGACAAAGCTAATTTCATGTCACAAACATGGGAAAAAATTTACAAACCCCATGAAGGTGCTCAATTCGATAATCCTAATACGAGAAGGGTTGGAGAATGGTTTCGAAATATTGAAGACACTCTCCAACACGACGCCATTATAAATTTAAATAACCTTGTCCCCGATGACCCCCTACTACGTCCTGTATCTGGTGTTAAGTTGCGTCATTCTCTTACTCAGACGAACAACAAAGCTCCTGGGTTTAGCGGTATCCGAATTGTGCCATTTCAAAATCTTCCTCCCAATTACTTCAACTTTATCAACCGTTTATTTAACGCAATAATAGCCTCTAAATACTGGCCATTGCTATTTAAAAAATCAAAAATTATATTTGCTCCGAAGCAGGGTAAGACTCCTACTGATCCCCTCAACTATCGCCCTATCTCACTGCTTGAAGTGTTATCTAAAGTCTTTGAAAAAATAATAATGAATAGATTACTACTAGTTTTAGAACACAATAATTTCCTCCCTTCACACCAATTTGGTTTCAGACCTGGTAGATCAACTCAACAATCAATTCACTCAGTTTTCGAATCAATTAAAGAAAGTAAATCACAAAACAAAGTAATCCTTGTGGCCACGAGAGACATACGTAAGTGTTTCGACACTGTGTGGTTACAAGGAGTACTATTCAAAGTCTATAACCATCTTCACCTTAACCTTCACTTCACTGCCTTCCTATATAATTATGTCTTTAATAGAGTGATTTTTCCTGGGTTTGATTCCGAGTTGGGCCCTCCATTTGTCCCTCTTTCAGGTGTACCTCAAGGCAGCTGCCTCGGACCAATTTTATTTTTGATATATACTCATGATTTACCTAATACAATATATAATGATACCCTTGCTGTTCAATTCGCGGATGATGTTATACACGTCGTGCGTTCTGATACTGCTGGACATAATAAAACTCAAAGCGCCATTATGAAACTCGAACGTGAACTTCTTCATATTCTTGAGTGGGAGAATAACTGGTTAATTTTAACGTCATGGGACAAAAGCTTTGTGGGTTGCATTGGTGTAAATAAATTTACTATTCAAGACATGGGAGGGATAAGAGTAGAAGGTCATAATCTCAACATTCAACATCAAATTAAAATTCTGGGATTTACATTATCACATAATCTATCTCACGCGAGGCATGTTATGGGACTGGTCGCCAAGGCTAAGGCATATCAAAGTAAGCTTTATCGTTTCCAGAGTGCTCCTGTAAAAATTAAAAAATATCTTTACTTTGCATTAATTAGATCACTGATTGAATACCCTTGCTCAATTTTAAATTCAACCACTCCAACTCAAAAAATTAAACTTCAAAGAATTCAGAACAAAGCACTTCGATTTATTTTTAACGTAAATCTTCGTCAAAGAACCAGAAGCGAAACTCTACACGCTGAAGCTCGCATAGATCCTATGAATGTCCGTCTTGCTAAATTAACTCGTAAATTTTTATATAAAATGCAAAATATATACATCCCTGCTCCAGGGCTTGAGGAAGTTCCGTATATGAAATTAGCGTTAGATTTTGATTTGACCGAAGATCCTATCTTACCTCCCAAAATTCCAATATGCCAATATGTAAAGGATAATTTGTTTCGTCCAGACGGAGAACCTGTAATATATAATCTTCCCCTGGATATGGAGGAATTTCCCATACCTATACCTGTTTTTGCTTAGTATAACTTAACGTAAACTTTCTTTTTAGTATAACTTAACGTAATCTTAGTCACAATCATCATTCCATCAGTCTAAATCTGTGGGAAATTTGCCACAAATTGTGGCAGAAATCCCACATAAAATAAAAAACTTTCAATCACTTTCTCATATAATTTAACTCACTTACTTTACATTCTCCAACTGATAAGACGAGACAGGTTTTTCTCTGCATTTTCCCACTCGGTAAAAGCAGCTTTTGAGCACATACATAAAATGATCATGGTCTTTTAACATTTCTTTTATTGTTTACCCTCGCGTGGGAAGTCCCACAACTTGTGGCAGAAATGTCACGAGTTGCGTCGTGCTTCCCGCACCCAATAATTCGTTATTTTTGTTCATTTAAATTTAGTTTTCTGTGTTATATCGTTAAGGTCTTTCAATAGATAAGAGCAGGCGCAAGATAGAGGCTTGTGGCAGTCGGGGAAGGGCAGGGGCTGTTTCGTTGATTCATTTCCGTCAGCTCCGACCTCATCCTTGGTCACAAGTCCTTTTGAGCACAGCGGGAGGTTAACTCTTATCTATTTCTTTTATTCTCATACTATACTTCAATAGAGTGGAAGAAGCTAAAACAAGGGTTTATTCCCTTGGTGAAGAACTGGAAGACCTTCCACTCTATCTTTTTAAACTCTTCTTTCTATACCAAAATGCTTATTTTGCATTCTTTCTCTTAACCTCATTCGTTTCATCTTTTCAACTCTCTGCTACGACTATGAAGACATCTTATCTTTATTCTAAAATCCTCTATCTATACTTCTCTTCTTGATATATTTCAATATCGAAGCAATTATAAACTGTGTAGAGTGCTATATCAAGAATTAAAGTCGCTGGGCATTCGTGACTGTCTTGCGTGGAGGTGCGCGCACCATTGTCTATTTATCTATTTTGTCTATTTATCTACTTTGTCTATTTTTCTATTTTTCTAAAATGAGTTACTGCCTTTTCACCACCTGTACATTTGGGCCTTGCATCCCGGGACTTCGAGCCTATATTATTATATTTTATACTTATGCTTATCAATTTTAATATGATTATTATTATCTATCAATCTTAAGTGGTAAATGCCACTATCTTTTCTTCCTCCCATGACGTCTATTACTTACATCCCTGACTTTCCTATTTCTAACCCTTCTTCTGACCTCGCTCCCCTACAGCGCACACCGCAGTTACCCGCAAACAGAGTTATTATACGGATAATATGTAAATCAAGTTCATAATTCAAAAGTACCTTAAGTTGTTTTAATAAAAACTAAAATTAGAATTAACATACAAACACATATTCATCCTAATCATGACCAAAGTTAGAATTGAAAGCATTCGTAATGAGAATACTAAAAAAAAGACAATGCGCAGATGTCTGGGAGGTCCTGAAAACACTTAGAGTGGTGGCATGGAGTGTCAAAACCACTAACAATTTAGACTTCATTTTAACAATGGATGACGAAAATTTTGAACAATTGCTTAAATGTCAAAAATGCCTGCCTGTGTTCTCGTTCGGGCTGTGTTTGCCTGTAGATTACGAAACTAGAAGAACAGTCGTAATAAAGAATATTGCCCCTTGCTACAATACAGAAAGCCTAGGAATAGAAATAGAGGAAAAAAATCCACCACTCAAAATAAACAAAATCATCAAAATCCCAGGTAATGAACAAATAATAAAAATAAAATTGGAGAATGCCATTATGGCTAGTACATGTGTGAACAAAGGGATACTACTATTTAATCAGTACATACAACCCCAACATATATATAATGAAACTTTCTGCAACTTAACACCCTGCTGGCGATGTTATAAATATAATCATGACACCAACAAATGTAAAAAAGATCCTAACTTTAAAATATGCTCTGAGTGCAGCTCCGAAGATCATAACTACCGTGAATGCACATCTACAATTAAAAAATGTCTGAATTGTAAAGGCGATCATCGCACTTTAGCTTCGAAATGCCCAATGAGAAAAAAGATTATTAAACAAAGGAAAATAAAACAAATAACAAATAAGATCAGAGGCACAGACTTAACTTACAAATCCAAACAACAAAAACAATTTGAAAAACAACTTGAAAACGAAAAAGAATCTGAAGAAGAATCTACACAAGAAAATAATGAAGCTAAAAATGATATTGAATTACCAGAAAACTACACTACCCTAATGTTCACTTGCCTGGCATTTGCATACATTAATGAACAACAATGCAAAGGCACATTTCAAGCAACAATGAATGAGATGTGCAGAATAAATAACATGCATCAAATTAATTTCCCTAAAAATATAAACACAAATAATATTATTACAATACTCAGTTCGTTCAGTATGGCAGGTACCCAGAAACAATTGACAAAGCGACCTAGATCACCAGAAAACAATATGGAAACATCAAGGCAAAGGCTAAGGGGTGAGAATATGGAGCCCCCAGACACAAACAACAGCGAAAGCAGCCAGGATGAGTTTGAGCTCAGCTTAATGCAATATAATACATCCTCACAAGAGCTCCAACTGCAGGACGAGTTTGATCCCAATGCTGAGGAGGATAGTTATTCAAGTGGATCTCCAATAAGATTCGCAGATTTAAGCTGCGTAGAATCCTCAGAAGAAGAAATAACAACACCACTAACATACACAAATCCAAAACTAGCCCCTCTAGAAATCTCCTTTGCAGACCTTGCTGCGGGGGAGTGTCGCCCGTACTGGGCAATTCAACAACTATGAAGAAAGAAAATAAAAACGAACCAGAGACCCAAAAAGCAACAAGCACAAACTACTTCAAGACCGGGATAAAAACAATATTAGAACCAAAAGATATATACACTATGACAGCAGAAAAAGCACAAATTTGCCTGCTCACTATTGAAGGAACTAACTTGCCAAAAAATATGACAAATACCGAAATTAGACAAGAATTAAGGAAGAGTGGAAACTTAAAATACACATATGGAAACTCCAACTATACAAGAAAAGATATAGCCAAATGTGTCTATAAAGGAACTATGAACCTAAAAGACCTAGACATTAACCCACTGATGGAATTTCACTACAAAAAGATAGGATATGGAGAGTGCTGCACAGTAAATTTGAAACTAAAAGAACTAATGGAAAAACATAAATCAAAGAACTCTTAATACTGGGATAAAGGGGGGTAGTGTAAATAAAAAAATACCAGGGAGGAAAAGGGATGAAGGGAGGTAGAACAATAAAAAATACCAGGGAGGAAAAGGGATGAAGGGAGGCAGAATAATAAAAAATATGAGGGATGGGAAAATAGATAATAACAACAAAAAATATCACATATATGACAAAACACACAAATAGAAGAGTGATACCCATAAAATTTCGGGGTACACCAAATCCATCCAGCTTAGTGCATACCAACTTAGACAATACATGGAATCTGATGGGAGGGGGAGGAGCAAAGAGGGGACTACGGTCCTCTCGGAGCACTTCCGTAAGCAAACCTCCTCCCTGAAGACATCCATTTTTTAACTTCTAAACATTTTAAATAAAAACTTACCCTCTATCTTTGACTCCAACTATATTTCTAACTATATTTAAATAAATAACCTATCTTCTATCTTCGACTCTCACTATACTCCTAACTATACTTTAAAAAAAAAAAAAAAAAAAAAAAAAAAAA